>CAMAOC010000381.1:0-50189 GCA_945859555.1 Megachile ligniseca
ATAACAGTTATACCAATAATAATAATAGTAAAAAGGATAATATTAATATTTACAAGGATAAAGACAAGAGGAATAGGGATAATAATAATAGTAATAAGAATAGTAATAACAGTAATAATGACAATAATAACAGTTATAGCGATAATAATAATAGTAATAAGGATAATAATGGTAGTTATAAGGATAAAGACAAGAGTAATAGGGATAGTGATAATAGAATAAGGATAATAATAACAGTTATAGCGATAATAATAACAGTAATAAGGATAATAATAACAGTTATAGCGATAATAATAATAGTAATAAGGATAATAATGGTAGTTATAATTATAAAGACAAGAGGAATAGGGATAGTGATAATAGAATAAGGATAATAATAACAGTTATAGCGATAATAATAACAGTAAAAATGATAATAATAACAGTTATAGCGATAATAATAATAGTAATAAGGATAATAATGGTAGTTATAATTATAAAGACAAGAGGAATAGGGATAGTAATAATAGAATAAAGATAATAATAACAGTTACAGCGATAATAATAGTAGTTATAACGAGAAAGACAAGAGGAATAGGGATAATAATAATAGTAAAAAGGATAATAATAATATTTAAAAGGAAAAAGACAAGCGGAATAGGGATAATAATAATAGTAATAAGAATAGTTATAGCAGTAATAATGATAATAATAACAGTTATAGGGATAATAATAATAGTAATAAGGATAATAATGGTAGTTATAATTATAAAGACTAGAGGAATAGGGATAGTAATAATAGAATAAAGATAATAATAACAGTAATAATGATAATAATAACAGTTATAGCGATAACAATAATAGTAATAAGGATAATAATGGTAGTTATAATTATAAAGACAAGAGGAGTAGGGATAGTAATAATAGAATAAAGATAATAATAACCGTTATAGCGATAATAATAGTAGTTATAACGATAAAGACAAGAGGAATAGGGATAATAATAATAGTAATAGGAATAACAGTTATAGCGATAATAATAATAGTAAAAAGGATAATAATAATATATAAAAGGATAAAGACAAGAGGAATAGGGATAATAATAATAGTAATAAGAATAGTTATAACAGTAATAATGATAATAATAACAGTTATAGCGATAATAATAATAGTAATAAGGATAATAATGGTAGTTATAAGGATAAAGACAAGAGGAATAGGGATAGTAATAATAGAATAAGGATAATAATAACAGTTATAGCGATAATAATAATAGTAATAAGGATAATAATAACAGTTATAGCGATAATAATAATAGTAATACGAATAATAATAACAATTATAGCGATAATAATAATAGTAATATGTGTAATAAGAACAGTTATAGAGATAATAATAATGGTAATAAGGATAATAATAAAATTTATAAGGATAAAGACAAGAGGAACAGGGATAATAATAATAGTAGTACGAATAATAATAACAATTATAGCGATAATAATAATTGTAATATGTAGAATAAGAACAGTTATAGAGATAATAATGATGGTAATAAGGATAATAATAATAGTTATAAGGATAAAGACAAGACGAATAGGGATAGTAATAATAGAATAATGATAATAATAACAGTTATAGCGATAATAATAACAGTAAGAATGATGATAATAACAGTTATAGCGATAATAATAATAGTAATAAGGATAATAATAATAGTTATAAGGATAAAGACAAGAGGAATAGGGATAGTAATAATAGAATAAGGATAATAATAACAGTTATAGCGATAATAATAATAGTAATAAGGATAATAATAACAGTTATAGCGATAATAATAATAGTAATAAGGATAATAATAATAGTTATAAGGATAAAGACAAGAGGAACAGGGATAATAATAATAGTAATACGAATAATAATAACAATTATAGCGATAATAATAATTGTAATATGTAGAATAAGAACAGTTATAGAGATAATAATGATGGTAATAAGGATAATAATAATAGTTATAAGGATAAAGACAAGACGAATAGGGATAGTAATAATAGAATAATGATAATAATAACAGTTATAGCGATAATAATAACAGTAAGAATGATGATAATAACAGTTATAGCGATAATAATAATAGTAATAAGGATAATAATAATAGTTATAAGGATAAAGACAAGAGGAATAGGGATAGTAATAATAGAATAAGGATAATAATAACAGTTATAGCGATAATAATAGTAGTTATAACGATAAGGACAAGAGGAATAGGGATAATAATAATAGTAATAGGAATAACAGTTATAGCGATAATAATAATAGTAAAAAGGATAATAATAATATATAAAAGGATAAAGACAAGAGGAATAGGGATAATAATAATAGTAATAAGAATAGTTATAACAGTAATAATGATAATAATAACAGTTATAGCGATAATAATAATAGTAATAAGGATAATAATGGTAGTTATAAGGATAAAGACAAGAGGAATAGGGATAGTAATAATAGAATAAGGATAATAATAACAGTTATAGCGATAATAATAATAGTAATAAGGATAATAATAACAGTTATAGCGATAATAATAATAGTAATACGAATAATAATAACAATTATAGCGATAATAATAATAGTAATATGTGTAATAAGAACAGTTATAGAGATAATAATAATGGTAATAAGGATAATAATAAAATTTATAAGGATAAAGACAAGAGGAACAGGGATAATAATAATAGTAGTACGAATAATAATAACAATTATAGCGATAATAATAATAGTAATATGTATAATAAGAACAGTTATAGAGATAATAATAATGGTAATAAGGATAATAATAAAATTTATAAGGATAAAGACAAGAGGAACAGGGATAATAATAATAGTAATACGAATAATAATAACAATTATAGCGATAATAATAATAGTAATAAGGATAATAATAATAGTTATAAGGATAAAGACAAGAGGTATATGGATAATAATAATAGTAATAGGAATAATAATAACAGTTATACCGATAATAATAATAGTAATAAGAATAATAATAACAGTTATAGAGATAATAATAATGGTAATAAGGATAATAATAAAAGTTATAAGGACAAAGGCAAGAGTAATACGGATAGTAACAATAGAATAAGGATAATAATAATAGTTATGAGGATAAAGACAAGAGGAACAGGGATAATAATAATAGTAATACGAATAATAATAACAATTATAGCGATAATAATAATTGTAATATGTAGAATAAGAACAGTTATAGAGATAATAATGATGGTAATAAGGATAATAATAATAGTTATAAGGATAAAGACAAGACGAATAGGGATAGTAATAATAGAATAATGATAATAATAACAGTTATAGCGATAATAATAACAGTAAGAATGATGATAATAACAGTTATAGCGATAATAATAATAGTAATAAGGATAATAATAACAGTTATAGCGATAATAATAATAGTAATAAGGATAATAATAATAGTTATAAGGATAAAGACAAGAGGAACAGGGATAATAATAATAGTAATACGAATAATAATAACAATTATAGCGATAATAATAATTGTAATATGTAGAATAAGAACAGTTATAGAGATAATAATGATGGTAATAAGGATAATAATAATAGTTATAAGGATAAAGACAAGACGAATAGGGATAGTAATAATAGAATAAAGATAATAATAACAGCTATAGCAATAATAATAACAGTAAGAATGATGATAATAACAGTTATAGCGATAATAATAATAGTAATAAGGATAATAATAATAGTTATATGGATAAAGACAAGGGGAATAGGGATAGTAATAATAGAATAAGGATAATAATAACAGTTATAGCGATAATAATAACAGTAAGAATGATAATAATACCAGTTATAGCGATAATAATTATAGTAATAAGGATAATAATAATAGTTATAAGGATAAAGACAAGAGGAATAGGGATAGTAATAATAGAATAAAGATAATAATAACAGTTATAGCGATAATAATAACAGTAAGAATGATGATAATAACAGTTATAGCGATAATAATAATAGTAATAAGGATAATAATAATAGTTATAAGGATAAAGACAAGACGAATAGGGATAGTAATAATAGAATAATGATAATAATAACAGTTATAGCGATAATAATAACAGTAAGAATGATGATAATAACAGTTATAGCGATAATAATAATAGTAATAAGGATAATAATAATAGTTATAATTGATAAAGACAAGAGGAATAGGGATAATAATAATAGTAATAGGAATAATAATAACAGTTATACCGATAATAATAATAGTAATAAGAATAATAATAACAGTTATAGAGATAATAATAATAGTAATAAGGATAATAATGGTAGTTATAAGGATAAAGACAAGAGGAGTAGGGATAGTAATAATAGAATAAAGATAATAATAACAGTTATAGCGATAATAATAGTAGTTATAACGATAAAGACAAGAGGAATAGGGATGATAATAATAGTAATAGGAATAACAGTTATAGCGATAATAATAATAGTAAAAAGGATAATAATAATATATAAAAGGATAAAGACAAGAGGAATAGGGATAATAATAATAGTAATAAGAATAGTTATAACAGTAATAATGATAATAATAACAGTTATGGCGATAATAATAATAGTAATAAGGATAATAATGGTAGTTATAAGGATAAAGACAAGAGGAATAGGGATAGTAATAATAGAATAAGGATAATAATAACAGTTATAGCGATAATAATAATAGTAATAAGGATAATAATAACAGTTATAGCGATAATAATAATAGTAATACGAATAATAATAACAATTATAGCGATAATAATAATAGTAATATGTGTAATAAAAACAGTTATAGAGATAATAATAATGGTAATAAGGATAATAATAAAATTTATAAGGATAAAGACAAGAGGAACAGGGATAATAATAATAGTAGTACGAATAATAATAACAATTATAGCGATAATAATAATAGTAATAAGGATAATAATGGTAGTTATAAGGATAAAGACAAGAGGAATAGGGATAGTAATAATAGAATAAGGATAATAATAACAGTTATAGCGATAATAATAATAGTAATAAGGATAATAATAACAGTTATAGCGATAATAATAATAGTAATAAGGATAATAATAATAGTTATAAGGATAAAGACAAGAGGAACAGGGATAATAATAATAGTAATACGAATAATAATAACAATTATAGCGATAATAATAATTGTAATATGTAGAATAAGAACAGTTATAGAGATAATAATGATGGTAATAAGGATAATAATAATAGTTATAAGGATAAAGACAAGACGAATAGGGATAGTAATAATAGAATAATGATAATAATAACAGTTATAGCGATAATAATAACAGTAAGAATGATGATAATAACAGTTATAGCGATAATAATAATAGTAATAAGGATAATAATAATAGTTATAAGGATAAAGACAAGAGGAATAGGGATAATAATAATAGTAATAGGAATAACAGTTATAGCGATAATAATAATAGTAAAAAGGATAATAATAATATATAAAAGGATAAAGACAACAGGAATAGGGATAATAATAATAGTAATAAGAATAGTTATAACAGTAATAATGATAATAATAATAGTTATAGCGATAATAATAATAGTAGTAAGGATAATAATGGTAGTTATAAGGATAAAGACAAGAGGAATAGGGATAGTAATAATAGAATAAGGATAATAATAACAGTTATAGCGATAATAATAGTAGTAATAAGGATAATAATAACAGTTACAGCGATAATAATAATAGTAATAGGAATAATATTAACAGTTATAGCGATAATAATAATTGTAATATGTATAATAAGAACAGTTATAGAGATAATAATGATGGTAATAAGGATAATAATAATAGTTATAAGGATAAAGACAAGAGGACCAGGGATAATGATAATAGTAATACGAATTATAATAACAATTATAGCGATAATAATAATAGTAATATGTATAATAAGAACAGTTATAGAGATAATAATAATGGTAATAAGGATAATAATAAAATTTATAACGATAAAGACAAGAGGAACAGGGATAATAATAATAGTAATACGAATAATAATAACAATTATAGCGATAATAATAATAGTAATAAGGATAATAATAATAGTTATAAGGATAAAGACAAGAGGTATATGGATAATAATAATAGTAATAGGAATAATAATAACAGTTACACCGATAATAATAATAGTAATAAGAATAATAATAAGAGTTATAGAGATAATAATAATGGTAATAAGGGTAATAATAAAAGTTATAAGGACAAAGGCAAGAGTAATACGGATAGTAACAATAGAATAAGGATAATAATAACAGTAAGAATGATAATAATAACAGTAATAGCGATAATAATAATAGTAATCAGGATAATAATAATAG
Source organism: Megachile ligniseca (assembly GCA_945859555.1). Classification (NCBI taxonomy): domain Eukaryota; kingdom Metazoa; phylum Arthropoda; class Insecta; order Hymenoptera; family Megachilidae; genus Megachile; species Megachile ligniseca. Next base: position 6,409 of record CAMAOC010000381.1, read on the forward strand.
TTATAACGATAAAGACAAGAGGAATAGGGATAATAATGATAGTAATAGGAATAACAGTTATAGCGATAATAATAATAGTAAAAAGGATAATAATAATATTTATAAGGATAAAGACAAGAGGAACAGGGATAATAATAATAGTAATACGAATAATAATAACAATTATAGCGATAATAATAATAGTAATAAGGATAATAATAATAGTTATAAGGATAAAGACAAGAGGAATAGGGATAATAATAATAGTAATAGGAATAATAATAACAGTTATACCGATAATAATAATAGTAATAAGAATAATAATAACAATTATAGCGATAATAATAATAGTAATAAGGATAATAATAATAGTTATAAGGATAAAGACAAGAGGAATAGGGATAATAATAATAGTAATAGGAATAATAATAACAGTTATACCGATAATAATAATAGTAATAAGAATAATAATAACAGTTATAGAGATAATAATAATAGTAATAAGGATAATAATGGTAGTTATAAGGATAAAGACAAGAGGAATAGGGATAGTAATAATAGAATAAGGAGAATAATAATAGTTATGAGGATAAAGACAAGAGTAATAGGGATAGTAACAATAGAATAAGGATAATAATAACAGTAAGAATGATAATAATAACAGTAATAGCGATAATAATAATAGTTATAACGATAAAGACAAGAGGAATAGGGATAATAATGATAGTAATAGGAATAACAGTTATAGCGATAATAATAATAGTAAAAAGGATAATAATAATATTTATAAGGATAAAGACAAGAGGAGTAGGGATAATAATAATAGTAATAAGTATAGTAATAACAGTAATAATGATAATAATAACAGTTATTGCGATAATAATAATAGTAATAAGATTATAATGGTAGTTATAAGGATAAAGACAAGAGGAATAGGGATAGTAATTATAGAATAAGGATAATAATAACAGTTATAGCGATAATAATAATAGTAATAAGGATAATAATAACAGTTACAGCGATAATAATAATAGTAATAGGAATAATAATAACAGTTATAGCGATAATAATAATTGTAATATGTATAATAAGAACAGTTATAGAGATAATAATAATGGTAATAAGGATAATAATAAAATTTATAAGGATAAAGACAAGAGGAACTGGGATAATAATAATAGTAATACGAATAATAATAACAATTATAGCGATAATAATAATAGTAAAAAGGATAATAATAATATTTATAAGGATAAAGACAAGAGGAGTAGGGATAATAATAATAGTAATAGGAATAATAATAACAGTTATACCGATAATAATAATAGTAATAAGAATAATAATAACAGTTATAGAGATAATAATAATAGTAATAAGGATAATAATGGTAGTTATAAGGATAAAGACAAGAGGAATAGGGATAGTAATAATAGAATAAGGATAATAATAATAGTTATGAGGATAAAGACAAGAGTAATAGGGATAGTGATAATAGAATAAGGATAATAATAACAGTTATAGCGATAATAATAATAGTAATAAGGATAACAATAATCGTTATAAGGATAAAGACAAGAGGAATAGGGATAATAATAATAGTAATAAGAATAGTTATAACAGTAATAATGATAATAATAACAGTTATAGCGATAATAATAATAGTAATAAGGATAATAACGATAGTTATAAGGATAAAGACAAGAGGAATAGGGATAGTAATAATAGAATAAGGATAATAATAACAGTTATAGCGATAATAATAATAGTAATAAGGATAATAATAACAGTTATAGCGATAATAATAATAGTAATAAGGATAATAATAATCGTTATAAGGATAAAGACAAGAGGAACAGGGATAATAATAATAGTAATACGAATAATAGTAACAATTATAGCGATAATAATAATAGTAATAAGGATAATAATAACAGTTACAGCGATAATAATAATAGTAATAGGAATAATAATAACAGTTATAGCGATAATAATAATTGTAATATGTATAATAAGAACAGTTATAGAGATAATAATAATGGTAATAAGGATAATAATAAAATTTATAAGGATAAAGACAAGAGGAACAGGGATAATAATAATAGTAGTTCGAATAATAATAACAATTATAGCGATAATAATAATAGTAATAAGGATAGTAATGGTAGTTATAAGGATAAAGACAAGAGGAATAGGGATAGTAATAACAGAATAAGGATAATAATAACAGTTATAGCGATAATAATAATAGCAATAAGGATAATAATAACAGTTATAGCGATAATAATAATAGTAATAAGGATAATAATCATAGTTATAAGGATAAAGACAAGAGGAACAGGGATAATAATAATAGTAATACGAATAATAATAACAATTATAGCGATAATAATAATTGTAAAATGTAGAATAAGAACAGTTATAGAGATAATAATGATGGTAATAAGGATAATAATAATAGTTATAAGGATAAAGACAAGAGGAATAGGGATAGTAATAATAGAATAAGGATAATAATAACAGTTATAGCGATAATAATAGTAGTTATAACGATAAAGACAAGAGGAATAGGGATAATAATAATAGTAATAGGAATAACAGTTATAGCGATAATAATAATAGTAAAAAGGATAATAATTATATATAAAAGGATAAAGACAACAGGAATAGGGATAATAATAATAGTAATAAGAATAGTTATAACAGTAATAATGATAATAATAATAGTTATAGCGATAATAATAATAGTAGTAAGGATAATAATGGTAGTTATAAGGATAAAGACAAGAGGAATAGGGATAGTAATAATAGAATAAGGATAATAATAACAGTTATAGCGATAATAATAATAGTAATAAGGATAATAATAACAGTTATAGCGATAATAATAATAGTAATAAGGATAATAATAATAGTTATAAGGATAAAGACAAGAGGAACAGGGATAATGATAATAGTAATACGAATAATAATAACAATTATAGCGATAATAATAATAGTAATAAGGATAATAATAATAGTTATAAGGATAAAGACAAGAGGAACAGGGATAATAATAATAGTAATAGGAATAATAATAACAGTTATACCGATAATAATAATAGTAATAAGAATAATAATAACAGTTATAGAGATAATAATAATAGTAATACGAATAATAATAACAATTATAGCGATAATAATAATAGTAACAAGGATAATAATAATATTTATAAGGATAAAGACAAGAGGAATAGGGATAGTAATAATAGAATAAGGATAATAATAACAGTTATAGCGATAATAATAATAGTAATAAGGATAATAATAACAGTTACAGCGATAATAATAATAGTAATAGGAATAATAATAACAGTTATAGCGATAATAATAATTGTAATATGTATAATAAGAACAGTTATAGAGATAATAATGATGGTAATAAGGATAATAATAATAGTTATAAGGATAAAGACAAGAGGACCAGGGATAATGATAATAGTAATACGAATAATAATAACAATTATAGCGATAATAATAATAGTAATAAGGATAATAATAATAGTTATAAGGATAAAGACAAGAGGAATAGGGATAATAATAATAGTAATAGGAATAATAATAACAGTTATACCGATAATAATAATAGTAATAAGAATAATAATAACAGTTATAGAGATAATAATAATGGTAATAAGGATAATAATAAAAGTTATAAGGACAAAGGCAAGAGTAATACGGATAGTAACAATAGAATAAGGATAATAATAACAGTAAGAATGATAATAATAACAGTAATAGCGATAATAATAATAGTAATCAGGATAATAATAATAGTTATAACGATAAAGACAAGAGGAATAGGGATAATAATGATAGTAATAGGAATAACAGTTATAGCGATGATAATAATAGTAAAAAGGATACTAATAATATTTATAAGGATAAAGACAAGAGGAGTAGGGATAATAATAATAGTAATAAGTATAGTAATAACAGTAATAATGATAATAATAACAGTTATAGCGATAATAATAATAGTAATAAGGATAATAATGGTAGTTATAAGGATAAAGACAAGAGGAATAGGGATAGAAATAATAGAATAAGGATAATAATAACAGTTATAGCGATAATAATAATAGTAATAAGGATAATAATAACAGTTATAGCGATAATAATAATAGTAATAAGGATAATAATAATAGTTATAAGGATAAAGACAAGAGGAACAGGGATAATAATAATAGTAATACGAATAATAATAACAATTATAGCGATAATAATAATAGTAATATGTATAATAAGAACAGTTATAGAGATAATAATAATGGTAATAAGGATAATAATAAAATTTATAAGGATAAAGACAAGAGGAACGGGGATAATAATAATAGTAATACGAATAATAATAACAATTATAGCGATAATAATAATAGTAATAAGGATAATAATGGTAGTTATAAGGATAAAGACAAGAGGAATAGGGATAGTAATAATAGAATAAGGATTATAATAACAGTTATAGCGATAATAATAATAGTAATAAGTATAATCATAATCGTTATAAGGATAAAGACAAGAGGAATCGGGATAATAGTAATAGTAATAGGAATAATAATAACAGTTATAGCGATAATAATAATAGTAATAAGGATAATAATAATCGTTATAAGGATAAAGACAAGAGGAACAGGGATAATAATAATAGTAATACGAATAATAATAACAATTATAGCGATAATAATAATTGTAATATGTAGAATAAGAACAGTTATAGAGATAATAATGATGGTAATAAGGATAATAATAATAGTTATAAGGATAAAGACAAGACGAATAGGGATAGTAATAATAGAATAAAGATAATAATAACAGCTATAGCAATAATAATAACAGTAAGAATGATGATAATAACAGTTATAGCGATAATAATAATAGTAATAAGGATAATAATAATAGTTATATGGATAAAGACAAGGGGAATAGGGATAGTAATAATAGAATAAGGATAATAATAACAGTTATAGCGATAATAATAACAGTAAGAATGATAATAATACCAGTTATAGCGATAATAATTATAGTAATAAGGATAATAATAATAGTTATAAGGATAAAGACAAGAGGAATAGGGATAGTAATAATAGAATAAAGATAATAATAACAGTTATAGCGATAATAATAACAGTAAGAATGATGATAATAACAGTTATAGCGATAATAATAATAGTAATAAGGATAATAATAATAGTTATAAGGATAAAGACAAGACGAATAGGGATAGTAATAATAGAATAATGATAATAATAACAGTTATAGCGATAATAATAACAGTAAGAATGATGATAATAACAGTTATAGCGATAATAATAATAGTAATAAGGATAATAATAATAGTTATAATTGATAAAGACAAGAGGAATAGGGATAATAATAATAGTAATAGGAATAATAATAACAGTTATACCGATAATAATAATAGTAATAAGAATAATAATAACAGTTATAGAGATAATAATAATAGTAATAAGGATAATAATGGTAGTTATAAGGATAAAGACAAGAGGAGTAGGGATAGTAATAATAGAATAAAGATAATAATAACAGTTATAGCGATAATAATAGTAGTTATAACGATAAAGACAAGAGGAATAGGGATGATAATAATAGTAATAGGAATAACAGTTATAGCGATAATAATAATAGTAAAAAGGATAATAATAATATATAAAAGGATAAAGACAAGAGGAATAGGGATAATAATAATAGTAATAAGAATAGTTATAACAGTAATAATGATAATAATAACAGTTATGGCGATAATAATAATAGTAATAAGGATAATAATGGTAGTTATAAGGATAAAGACAAGAGGAATAGGGATAGTAATAATAGAATAAGGATAATAATAACAGTTATAGCGATAATAATAATAGTAATAAGGATAATAATAACAGTTATAGCGATAATAATAATAGTAATACGAATAATAATAACAATTATAGCGATAATAATAATAGTAATATGTGTAATAAAAACAGTTATAGAGATAATAATAATGGTAATAAGGATAATAATAAAATTTATAAGGATAAAGACAAGAGGAACAGGGATAATAATAATAGTAGTACGAATAATAATAACAATTATAGCGATAATAATAATAGTAATAAGGATAATAATGGTAGTTATAAGGATAAAGACAAGAGGAATAGGGATAGTAATAATAGAATAAGGATAATAATAACAGTTATAGCGATAATAATAATAGTAATAAGGATAATAATAACAGTTATAGCGATAATAATAATAGTAATAAGGATAATAATAATAGTTATAAGGATAAAGACAAGAGGAACAGGGATAATAATAATAGTAATACGAATAATAATAACAATTATAGCGATAATAATAATTGTAATATGTAGAATAAGAACAGTTATAGAGATAATAATGATGGTAATAAGGATAATAATAATAGTTATAAGGATAAAGACAAGACGAATAGGGATAGTAATAATAGAATAATGATAATAATAACAGTTATAGCGATAATAATAACAGTAAGAATGATGATAATAACAGTTATAGCGATAATAATAATAGTAATAAGGATAATAATAATAGTTATAAGGATAAAGACAAGAGGAATAGGGATAATAATAATAGTAATAGGAATAACAGTTATAGCGATAATAATAATAGTAAAAAGGATAATAATAATATATAAAAGGATAAAGACAACAGGAATAGGGATAATAATAATAGTAATAAGAATAGTTATAACAGTAATAATGATAATAATAATAGTTATAGCGATAATAATAATAGTAGTAAGGATAATAATGGTAGTTATAAGGATAAAGACAAGAGGAATAGGGATAGTAATAATAGAATAAGGATAATAATAACAGTTATAGCGATAATAATAGTAGTAATAAGGATAATAATAACAGTTACAGCGATAATAATAATAGTAATAGGAATAATATTAACAGTTATAGCGATAATAATAATTGTAATATGTATAATAAGAACAGTTATAGAGATAATAATGATGGTAATAAGGATAATAATAATAGTTATAAGGATAAAGACAAGAGGACCAGGGATAATGATAATAGTAATACGAATTATAATAACAATTATAGCGATAATAATAATAGTAATATGTATAATAAGAACAGTTATAGAGATAATAATAATGGTAATAAGGATAATAATAAAATTTATAACGATAAAGACAAGAGGAACAGGGATAATAATAATAGTAATACGAATAATAATAACAATTATAGCGATAATAATAATAGTAATAAGGATAATAATAATAGTTATAAGGATAAAGACAAGAGGTATATGGATAATAATAATAGTAATAGGAATAATAATAACAGTTACACCGATAATAATAATAGTAATAAGAATAATAATAAGAGTTATAGAGATAATAATAATGGTAATAAGGGTAATAATAAAAGTTATAAGGACAAAGGCAAGAGTAATACGGATAGTAACAATAGAATAAGGATAATAATAACAGTAAGAATGATAATAATAACAGTAATAGCGATAATAATAATAGTAATCAGGATAATAATAATAGTTATAACGATAAAGACAAGAGGAATAGGGATAATAATGATAGTAATAGGAATAACAGTTATAGCGATAATAATAATAGTAAAAAGGATAATAATAATATTTATAAGGATAAAGACAAGAGGAACAGGGATAATAATAATAGTAATACGAATAATAATAACAATTATAGCGATAATAATAATAGTAATAAGGATAATAATAATAGTTATAAGGATAAAGACAAGAGGAATAGGGATAATAATAATAGTAATAGGAATAATAATAACAGTTATACCGATAATAATAATAGTAATAAGAATAATAATAACAATTATAGCGATAATAATAATAGTAATAAGGATAATAATAATAGTTATAAGGATAAAGACAAGAGGAATAGGGATAATAATAATAGTAATAGGAATAATAATAACAGTTATACCGATAATAATAATAGTAATAAGAATAATAATAACAGTTATAGAGATAATAATAATAGTAATAAGGATAATAATGGTAGTTATAAGGATAAAGACAAGAGGAATAGGGATAGTAATAATAGAATAAGGAGAATAATAATAGTTATGAGGATAAAGACAAGAGTAATAGGGATAGTAACAATAGAATAAGGATAATAATAACAGTAAGAATGATAATAATAACAGTAATAGCGATAATAATAATAGTTATAACGATAAAGACAAGAGGAATAGGGATAATAATGATAGTAATAGGAATAACAGTTATAGCGATAATAATAATAGTAAAAAGGATAATAATAATATTTATAAGGATAAAGACAAGAGGAGTAGGGATAATAATAATAGTAATAAGTATAGTAATAACAGTAATAATGATAATAATAACAGTTATTGCGATAATAATAATAGTAATAAGATTATAATGGTAGTTATAAGGATAAAGACAAGAGGAATAGGGATAGTAATTATAGAATAAGGATAATAATAACAGTTATAGCGATAATAATAATAGTAATAAGGATAATAATAACAGTTACAGCGATAATAATAATAGTAATAGGAATAATAATAACAGTTATAGCGATAATAATAATTGTAATATGTATAATAAGAACAGTTATAGAGATAATAATAATGGTAATAAGGATAATAATAAAATTTATAAGGATAAAGACAAGAGGAACTGGGATAATAATAATAGTAATACGAATAATAATAACAATTATAGCGATAATAATAATAGTAAAAAGGATAATAATAATATTTATAAGGATAAAGACAAGAGGAGTAGGGATAATAATAATAGTAATAGGAATAATAATAACAGTTATACCGATAATAATAATAGTAATAAGAATAATAATAACAGTTATAGAGATAATAATAATAGTAATAAGGATAATAATGGTAGTTATAAGGATAAAGACAAGAGGAATAGGGATAGTAATAATAGAATAAGGATAATAATAATAGTTATGAGGATAAAGACAAGAGTAATAGGGATAGTGATAATAGAATAAGGATAATAATAACAGTTATAGCGATAATAATAATAGTAATAAGGATAACAATAATCGTTATAAGGATAAAGACAAGAGGAATAGGGATAATAATAATAGTAATAAGAATAGTTATAACAGTAATAATGATAATAATAACAGTTATAGCGATAATAATAATAGTAATAAGGATAATAACGATAGTTATAAGGATAAAGACAAGAGGAATAGGGATAGTAATAATAGAATAAGGATAATAATAACAGTTATAGCGATAATAATAATAGTAATAAGGATAATAATAACAGTTATAGCGATAATAATAATAGTAATAAGGATAATAATAATCGTTATAAGGATAAAGACAAGAGGAACAGGGATAATAATAATAGTAATACGAATAATAGTAACAATTATAGCGATAATAATAATAGTAATAAGGATAATAATAACAGTTACAGCGATAATAATAATAGTAATAGGAATAATAATAACAGTTATAGCGATAATAATAATTGTAATATGTATAATAAGAACAGTTATAGAGATAATAATAATGGTAATAAGGATAATAATAAAATTTATAAGGATAAAGACAAGAGGAACAGGGATAATAATAATAGTAGTTCGAATAATAATAACAATTATAGCGATAATAATAATAGTAATAAGGATAGTAATGGTAGTTATAAGGATAAAGACAAGAGGAATAGGGATAGTAATAACAGAATAAGGATAATAATAACAGTTATAGCGATAATAATAATAGCAATAAGGATAATAATAACAGTTATAGCGATAATAATAATAGTAATAAGGATAATAATCATAGTTATAAGGATAAAGACAAGAGGAACAGGGATAATAATAATAGTAATACGAATAATAATAACAATTATAGCGATAATAATAATTGTAAAATGTAGAATAAGAACAGTTATAGAGATAATAATGATGGTAATAAGGATAATAATAATAGTTATAAGGATAAAGACAAGAGGAATAGGGATAGTAATAATAGAATAAGGATAATAATAACAGTTATAGCGATAATAATAGTAGTTATAACGATAAAGACAAGAGGAATAGGGATAATAATAATAGTAATAGGAATAACAGTTATAGCGATAATAATAATAGTAAAAAGGATAATAATTATATATAAAAGGATAAAGACAACAGGAATAGGGATAATAATAATAGTAATAAGAATAGTTATAACAGTAATAATGATAATAATAATAGTTATAGCGATAATAATAATAGTAGTAAGGATAATAATGGTAGTTATAAGGATAAAGACAAGAGGAATAGGGATAGTAATAATAGAATAAGGATAATAATAACAGTTATAGCGATAATAATAATAGTAATAAGGATAATAATAACAGTTATAGCGATAATAATAATAGTAATAAGGATAATAATAATAGTTATAAGGATAAAGACAAGAGGAACAGGGATAATGATAATAGTAATACGAATAATAATAACAATTATAGCGATAATAATAATAGTAATAAGGATAATAATAATAGTTATAAGGATAAAGACAAGAGGAACAGGGATAATAATAATAGTAATAGGAATAATAATAACAGTTATACCGATAATAATAATAGTAATAAGAATAATAATAACAGTTATAGAGATAATAATAATAGTAATACGAATAATAATAACAATTATAGCGATAATAATAATAGTAACAAGGATAATAATAATATTTATAAGGATAAAGACAAGAGGAATAGGGATAGTAATAATAGAATAAGGATAATAATAACAGTTATAGCGATAATAATAATAGTAATAAGGATAATAATAACAGTTACAGCGATAATAATAATAGTAATAGGAATAATAATAACAGTTATAGCGATAATAATAATTGTAATATGTATAATAAGAACAGTTATAGAGATAATAATGATGGTAATAAGGATAATAATAATAGTTATAAGGATAAAGACAAGAGGACCAGGGATAATGATAATAGTAATACGAATAATAATAACAATTATAGCGATAATAATAATAGTAATAAGGATAATAATAATAGTTATAAGGATAAAGACAAGAGGAATAGGGATAATAATAATAGTAATAGGAATAATAATAACAGTTATACCGATAATAATAATAGTAATAAGAATAATAATAACAGTTATAGAGATAATAATAATGGTAATAAGGATAATAATAAAAGTTATAAGGACAAAGGCAAGAGTAATACGGATAGTAACAATAGAATAAGGATAATAATAACAGTAAGAATGATAATAATAACAGTAATAGCGATAATAATAATAGTAATCAGGATAATAATAATAGTTATAACGATAAAGACAAGAGGAATAGGGATAATAATGATAGTAATAGGAATAACAGTTATAGCGATGATAATAATAGTAAAAAGGATACTAATAATATTTATAAGGATAAAGACAAGAGGAGTAGGGATAATAATAATAGTAATAAGTATAGTAATAACAGTAATAATGATAATAATAACAGTTATAGCGATAATAATAATAGTAATAAGGATAATAATGGTAGTTATAAGGATAAAGACAAGAGGAATAGGGATAGAAATAATAGAATAAGGATAATAATAACAGTTATAGCGATAATAATAATAGTAATAAGGATAATAATAACAGTTATAGCGATAATAATAATAGTAATAAGGATAATAATAATAGTTATAAGGATAAAGACAAGAGGAACAGGGATAATAATAATAGTAATACGAATAATAATAACAATTATAGCGATAATAATAATAGTAATATGTATAATAAGAACAGTTATAGAGATAATAATAATGGTAATAAGGATAATAATAAAATTTATAAGGATAAAGACAAGAGGAACGGGGATAATAATAATAGTAATACGAATAATAATAACAATTATAGCGATAATAATAATAGTAATAAGGATAATAATGGTAGTTATAAGGATAAAGACAAGAGGAATAGGGATAGTAATAATAGAATAAGGATAATAATAACAGTTATAGCGATAATAATAATAGTAATAAGTATAATCATAATCGTTATAAGGATAAAGACAAGAGGAATCGGGATAATAGTAATAGTAATAGGAATAATAATAACAGTTATAGCGATAATAATAATAGTAATATGTATAATAAGAACAATTATAGCGATAATTATAATAGAAATAAGGATGATAATAATAGTTATGAGGATAAAGACAAAAGTAATAGGGATAGTGATAATAGAATAAGGATAATAATAACAGCTATAGCGATAATAATAACAGTAATAAGGATAATAATAACAGTTATAGCGATAATAATAATAGTAATAAGGATAATAATGGTAGTTATAAGGATAAAGACAAGAGGAATAGGGATAGTAATAATAGAATAAGGATAATAATAATAGTTATGAGGATAAAGACAAGAGTAATAGGGATAGTGATAATAGAATAAGGATAATAATAACAGTTATAGCGATAATAATAATAGTAATAAGGATAATAATAATCGTTATAAGGATAAAGACAAGAGGAATAGGGATAATCGTAATAGTAATAGGAATAATAATAACAGTTATAGCGATAATAATAACAGTAAGAATGATGATAATAACAGTTATAGCGATAATAATAATTGTAATATGTATAATAAGAACAGTTATAGACATAATAATGATGGTAATAAGGATAATAATAATAGTTATACGGATAAAGACAAGAGGACCAGGGATAATGATAATAGTAATACGAATAATAATAACAATTATAGCGATAATAATAATAGTAATATGTATAATAAGAACAGTTATAGAGATAATAATAATGGTAATAGGGATAATAATAAAATTTATAAGGATAAAGACAAGAGGAACAGGGATAATAATAATAGTAATACGAATAATAATAACAATTATAGCGATAATAATAATAGTAATAAGGATAATAATAATAGTTATAAGGATAAAGACAAGAGGTATATGGATAATAATAATAGTAATAGGAATAATAGTAACAGTTATACCGTTAATAATAATAGTAATAAGAATAATAATAACAGTTATAGAGATAATAATAATGGTAATAAGGATAATAATAAAAGTTATAAGGACAAAGGCAAGAGTAATACGGATAGTAACAATAGAATAAGGATAATAATAACAGTAAGAATGATAATAATAACAGTAATAGCGATAATAATAATAGTAATCAGGATAATAATAATAGTTATAACGATAAAGACAAGAGGAATAGGGATAATAATGATAGTAATAGGAATAACAGTTATAGCGATAATAATAATAGTAAAAAGGATAATAATAATATTTATAAGGATAAAGACAAGAGGAGTAGGGATAATAATAATAGTAATAAGTATAGTAATAACAGTAATAATGATAATAATAAGAGTTATAGCGATAATAATAATAGTAACAAGGATAATAATGGTAGTTATAAGGATAAAGACAAGAGGAATAGGGATAGAAATAATAGAATAAGGATAATAATAACAGTTATAGCGATAATAATAATAGTAATAAGGATAATAATAACAGTTATAGCGATAATAATAATAGTAATAAGGATAATAATAATAGTTATAAGGATAAAGACAAGAGGAACAGGGATAATAATAATAGTAATACGAATAATAATAACAATTATAGCGATAATAATAATAGTAATATGTATAATAAGAACAGTTATAGAGATAATAATAATGGTAATAAGGATAATAATAAAATTTATAAGGATAAAGACAAGAGGAACGGGGATAATAATAATAGTAATACGAATAATAATAACAATTATAGCGATAATAATAATAGTAATAAGGATAATAATGGTAGTTATAAGGATAAAGACAAGAGGAATAGGGATAGTAATAATAGAATAAGGATAATAATAACAGTTATAGCGATAATAATAATAGTAATAAGGATAATAATAACAGTTATAGCGATAATAATAATAGTAATAAGGATAATAATGGTAGTTATAAGGATAAAGACAAGAGGAATAGGGATAGTAATAATAGAATAAGGATAATAATAATAGTTATGAGGATAAAGACAAGAGTAATAGGGATAGTGATAATAGAATAAGGATAATAATAACAGTTATAGCGATAATAATAATAGTAATAAGGATAATAATAATCGTTATAAGGATAAAGACAATAGGAATAGGGATAATCGTAATAGTAATAGGAATAATAATAACAGTTATAGCGATAATAATGATAGGATTATGTATAATAAGAACAATTATAGCGATAATTATAATAGTAATAAGGATGATAATAATAGTTATAAGGATAAAGACAAGAGGAATAGGGATAATAATAATAGTAATAAGAATAGTATTAACAGTAATAATGACAATAATAACAGTTATAGCGATAATAATAGTAATAAGGATAATAATGGTAGTTATAAGGATAAAGACACGAGGAATAGGGATAGTAATAATAGAATAAGGATAATAATAATAGTTATGAGGATAAAGACAAGAGTAATAGGGATAGTGATAATAGAATAAGGATAATAATAACAGTTATAGCGATAATAATAATAGTAATAAGGATAATCATAATCGTTATAAGGATAAAGACAAGAGGAATCGGGATAATAGTAATAGTAATAGGAATAATAATAACAGTTATAGCGATAATAATAATAGTATTATGTATAATAAGAACAATTATAGCGATAATTATAATAGAAATAAGGATGATAATAATAGTTATGAGGATAAAGACAAGAGTAATAGGGATAGTGATAATAGAATAAGGATAATAATAATAGTTATAGCGATAATAATAACAGTAATAAGGATAATAATAACAGTTATAGCGATAATAATAATAGTAATAAGGATAATAATGGTAGTTATAAGGATAAAGACAAGAGGAATAGGGATAGTAATAATAGAATAAGGATAATAATAATAGTTATGAGGATAAAGACAAGAGTAATAGGGATAGTGATAATAGAATAAGGATAATAATAACAGTTATAGTGATAATAATAATAGTAATAAGGATAATAATAATCGTTATAAGGATAAAGACAAGAGGAATAGGAATAATCGTAATAGTAATAGGAATAATAATAACAGTTATAGCGATAATAATAATAGTATTATGTATAATAAGAACAATTATAGCGATAATTATAATAGTAATAAGGATGATAATAATAGTTATGAGGATAAAGGCAAGAGTAATAGGGATAGTGATAATAGAATAAGGATAATAATAAAATTTATAAGGATAAAGACAAGAGGAACAGGGATAATAATAATAGTAATACGAATAATAATAACAATTATAGCAATAATAATAATAGTAACAAGGATAATAATAATATTTATAAGGATAAAGACAAGAGGAATAGGGATAATAATAATAGTAATAAGAATAGTAATAACAGTAATAATGATAATAATAACAGTTATTGCGATAATAATAATAGTAATAAGGATAATAATGGTAGTTATAAGGATAAAGACAAGAGGAATAGGGATAGTAATAATAGAATAAGGATAATAATAACAGTTATAGCGATAATAATAATAGTAATAAGGATAATAATAACAGTTACAGCGATAATAATAATAGTAATAGGAATAATAATAACAGTTATAGCGATAATAATAACAGTAAGAATGATGATAATAACAGTTATAGCGATAATAATAATAGTAATAAGGATAATAATAATAGTTATAAGGATAAAGACAAGAGGAATAGGGATAGTAATAATAGAATAAGGATAATAATAACAGTTATAGCGATAATAATGACAGTAAGAATGATAATAATACCAGTTATAGCGATAATAATAATAGTAATAAGGATAATAATAATATTTATAAGGATAAAGACAAGAGGAGTAGGGATAATAATAATAGTAATAAGAATAGTAATAACAGTAATAATGATAATAATAACAGTTATTGCGATAATAATAATAGTAATAAGGATAATAATGGTAGTTATAAGGATAAAGACAAGAGGAATAGGGATAGGAATAATAGAATAAGGATAATAATAACAGTTATAGCGATAATAATAATAGTAATAAGGATAATAATAACAGTTACAGCGATAATAATAATAGTAATAGGAATAATAATAACAGTTATAGCGATAATAATAATTGTAATATGTATAATAAGAACAGTTATAGAGATAATAATAATGGTAATAAGGATAATAATAAAATTTATAAGGATAATAATAATAGTTATAAGGATAAAGACAAGAGGAATAGGGATAATAATAATAGTAATAGGAATAATAATAACAGTTATACCGATAATAATAATAGTAATAAGAATAATAATAACAGTTATAGAGATAATAATAATAGTAATAAGGATAATAATGGTAGTTATAAGGATAAAGACAAGAGGAATAGGGATAGTAATAATAGAATAAGGATAATAATAATAGTAATGAGGATAAAGACAAGAGTAATAGGGATAGTGATAATAGAATAAGGATAATAATAACAGTTATAGCGATAATAATAATAGTATTATGTATAATAAGAACAATTATAGCGATAATTATAATAGTAATAAGGATAATAATAATATTTATAAGGATAAAGACAAGAGGAATAGGGATAGTAATAGTAGAATAAGGATAATAATAACAGTTATAGCGATAATAATAATAGTAATAAGGATAATAATAACAGTTACAGCGATAATAATAATAGTAATAGGAATAATAATAACAGTTATAGAGATAATAATAATTGTAATATGTATAATAAGAACAGTTATAGAGATAATAATGATGGTAATAAGGATAATAATAATAGTTATAAGGATAAAGACAAGACGAATAGGGATAGTAATAATAGAATAAAGATAATAATAACTGTTATAGCGATAATAATAACAGTAAGAATGATGATAAGAACAGTTATAGCGATAATAATAATAGTAATAAGGATAATAATAATAGTTATAAGGATAAAGACAAGAGGAATAGGGATAGTAATAATAGAATAAGGATAATAATAACAGTTATAGCGATAATAATAACAGTAAGAATGATAATAATACCAGTTATAGCAATAATAATAATAGTTATAAGGATAAAGACAAAAGGAATAGGGATAATAATAATAGTAATAGGAATAATAATAACAGTTATACCGATATTAATAATAGTAATAAGAATAATAATAACAGTTATAGAGATAATAATAATAGTAATAAGGATAATAATGGTAGTTATAAGGATAAAGACAAGAGGAATAGGGATAGTAATAATAGAATAAGGATAATAATAATAGTTATGAGGATAAAGACAAGAGTAATAGGGATAGTGATAATAGAATAAGGATAATAATAAAATTTATAATGATAAAGACAAGAGGAACAGGGATAATAATAATAGTAATAGGAATAATAATAACAGTTATACCGATAATAATAATAGTAATAAGAATAATAATAACAGTTATAGAGATAATAAGAATAGTAATAAGGATAATAATGGTAGTTATAAGGATAAAGACAAGAGGAATAGGGATAGTAATAATAGAATAAGGATAATAATAATAGTTATGAGGATAAAGACAAGAGTAATAGGGATAGTGATAATAGAATAAGGATAATAATAACAGTTATAGCGATAATAATAATAGTAATAGGGATAATAATAATCGTTATAAGGATAAAGACAAGAGGAATAGGGATAATAGTAATAGTAATAGGAATAATAATAACAGTTATAGCGATAATAATAATAGTATTATGTATAATAAGAACAATTATAGCGATAATTATAATAGTAATAAGGATGATAATAATAGTTATGAGGATAAAGACAAGAGTAATAGGGATAGTGATAATAGAATAAGGATAATAATAAAATTTATAAGGATAAAGACAAGAGGAACAGGGATAATAATAATAGTAATACGAATAATAATAACAATTATAGCAATAATAATAATAGTAACAAGGATAATAATAATATTTATAAGGATAAAGACAAGAGGAATAGGGATAATAATAATAGTAATAAGAATAGTAATAACAGTAATAATGATAATAATAACAGTTATTGCGATAATAATAATAGTAATGAGGATAATAATGGTAGTTATAAGGATAAAGACAAGAGGAATAGGGATAGTAATAATAGAATAAGGATAATAATAACAGTTATAGCGATAATAATAATAGTAATAAGGATAATAATAACAGTTACAGCGATAATAATAATAGTAATAGGAATAATAATAACAGTTACAGCGATAATAATAATAGTAATAGGAATAATAATAACAGTTATAGCGATAATAATAATTGTAATATGTATAATAAGAACAGTTATAGAGATAATAATAATGGTAATAAGGATAATAATAAAATTTATAAGGATAATAATAATAGTTATAAGGATAAAGACAAGAGGAATAGGGATAATAATAATAGTAATAGGAATAATAATAACAGTTATACCGATAATAATAATAGTAATAAGAATAATAATAACAGTTATAGAGATAATAATAATAGTAATAAGGATAATAATGGTAGTTATAAGGATAAAGACAAGAGGAATAGGGATAGTAATAATAGAATAAGGATAATAATAATAGTAATGAGGATAAAGACAAGAGTAATAGGGATAGTGATAATAGAATAAGGATAATAATAACAGTTATAGCGATAATAATAATAGTATTATGTATAATAAGAACAATTATAGCGATAATTATAATAGTAATAAGGATAATAATAATATTTATAAGGATAAAGACAAGAGGAATAGGGATAGTAATAGTAGAATAAGGATAATAATAACAGTTATAGCGATAATAATAATAGTAATAAGGATAATAATAACAGTTACAGCGATAATAATAATAGTAATAGGAATAATAATAACAGTTATAGAGATAATAATAATTGTAATATGTATAATAAGAACAGTTATAGAGATAATAATGATGGTAATAAGGATAATAATAATAGTTATAAGGATAAAGACAAGACGAATAGGGATAGTAATAATAGAATAAAGATAATAATAACTGTTATAGCGATAATAATAACAGTAAGAATGATGATAAGAACAGTTATAGCGATAATAATAATAGTAATAAGGATAATAATAATAGTTATAAGGATAAAGACAAGAGGAATAGGGATAGTAATAATAGAATAAGGATAATAATAACAGTTATAGCGATAATAATAACAGTAAGAATGATAATAATACCAGTTATAGCAATAATAATAATAGTTATAAGGATAAAGACAAAAGGAATAGGGATAATAATAATAGTAATAGGAATAATAATAACAGTTATACCGATATTAATAATAGTAATAAGAATAATAATAACAGTTATAGAGATAATAATAATAGTAATAAGGATAATAATGGTAGTTATAAGGATAAAGACAAGAGGAATAGGGATAGTAATAATAGAATAAGGATAATAATAATAGTTATGAGGATAAAGACAAGAGTAATAGGGATAGTGATAATAGAATAAGGATAATAATAAAATTTATAATGATAAAGACAAGAGGAACAGGGATAATAATAATAGTAATAGGAATAATAATAACAGTTATACCGATAATAATAATAGTAATAAGAATAATAATAACAGTTATAGAGATAATAAGAATAGTAATAAGGATAATAATGGTAGTTATAAGGATAAAGACAAGAGGAATAGGGATAGTAATAATAGAATAAGGATAATAATAATAGTTATGAGGATAAAGACAAGAGTAATAGGGATAGTGATAATAGAATAAGGATAATAATAACAGTTATAGCGATAATAATAATAGTAATAGGGATAATAATAATCGTTATAAGGATAAAGACAAGAGGAATAGGGATAATAGTAATAGTAATAGGAATAATAATAACAGTTATAGCGATAATAATAATAGTATTATGTATAATAAGAACAATTATAGCGATAATTATAATAGTAATAAGGATGATAATAATAGTTATGAGGATAAAGACAAGAGTAATAGGGATAGTGATAATAGAATAAGGATAATAATAAAATTTATAAGGATAAAGACAAGAGGAACAGGGATAATAATAATAGTAATACGAATAATAATAACAATTATAGCAATAATAATAATAGTAACAAGGATAATAATAATATTTATAAGGATAAAGACAAGAGGAATAGGGATAATAATAATAGTAATAAGAATAGTAATAACAGTAATAATGATAATAATAACAGTTATTGCGATAATAATAATAGTAATGAGGATAATAATGGTAGTTATAAGGATAAAGACAAGAGGAATAGGGATAGTAATAATAGAATAAGGATAATAATAACAGTTATAGCGATAATAATAATAGTAATAAGGATAATAATAATAGTTATGAGGATAAAGACAAGAGGAATAGGGATAGTAATAATAGAATAAGGATAATAATAACAGTTATAGCGATAATAATAACAGTAAGAATGATAATAATACCAGTTATAGCGATAATAATAATTGTAATATGTATAATAAGAACAGTTATAGAGATAACAATAATGGTAATAAGGATAATAATAATAGTTATAAGGATAAAGACAAGAGGAATAGGGATAGTAATAATAGAATAAAGATAATAATAACAGTAATAATGATAATAATAACAGTTATAGCGATAACAATAATAGTAATAAGGATAATAATGGTAGTTATAATTATAAAGACAAGAGGAGTAGGGATAGTAATAATAGAATAAAGATAATAATAACAGTTATAGCGATAATAATAGTAGTTATAACGATAAAGACAAGAGGAATAGGGATAATAATAATAGTAATAGGAATAACAGTTATAGCGATAATAATAATAGTAACAAGGATAATAATAATATTTATAAGGATAAAGACAAGAGGAATAGGGATAATAATAATAGTAATAAGAATAGTAATAACAGTAATAATGATAATAATAACAGTTATTGCGATGATAATAATAATAGTAATAAGGATAATAATGGTAGTTATAAGGATAAAGACAAGAGGAATAGGGATAGTAATAATAGAATAAGGATAATAATAACAGTTATAGCGATAATAATAATAGTAATAAGGATAATAATAACAGTTACAGCGATAATAATAATAGTAATAGGAATAATAATAACAGTTATAGCGATAATAATAACAGTAAGAATGATGATAATAACAGTTATAGCGATAATAATAATAGTAATAAGGATAATAATAATAGTTATAAGGATAAAGACAAGAGGAATAGGGATAGTAATAATAGAATAAGGATAATAATAACAGTTATAGCGATAATAATGACAGTAAGAATGATAATAATACCAGTTATAGCGATAATAATAATAGTAATAAGGATAATAATAATAGTTATAAGGATATTAATAACAGTTACAGCGATAATAATAATAGTAATAGGAATAATAATAACAGTTAAAGCGATAATAATAATTGTAATATGTATAATAAGAACAGTTATAGAGATAATAATAATGGTAATAAGGATAATAATAAAATTTATAAGGATAAAGACAAGAGGAACAGGGATAATAATAATAGTAATACGAATAATAATAACAATTATAGCGATAATAATAATAGTAATAAGGATAATAATAATAGTTATAAGGATAAAGACAAGAGGAATAGGGATAATAATAATAGTAATAGGAATAATAATAACAGTTATACCGATAATAATAATAGTAATAAGAATAATAATAACAGTTATAGAGATAATAATAATAGTAATAAGGATTCTAATGGTAGTTATAAGGATAGAGACAAGAGGAATAGGGATAGTAATAATAGAATAAGGATAATAATAATAGTTATGAGGATAAAGACAAGAGGAATAGGGATAATAGTAATAGTAATAGGAATAATAATAACAGTTATAGCGATAATAATAATAGTATTATGTATAATAAGAACAATTATAGCGATAATTATAATAGTAACAAGGATAATAATAATATTTATAAGGATAAAGACAAGGGGAATAGGGATAATAATAATAGTAATAAGAATAGTAATAACAGTAATAATGATAATAATAACAGTTATTGCGATAATAATAATAGTAATAAGGATAATAATGGTAGTTATAAGGATAAAGACAAGAGGAATAGGGATAGTAATAATAGAATAAGGATAATAATAACAGTTATAGCGATAATAATAATAGTAATAAGGATAATAATAACAGTTACAGCGATAATAATAATAGTAATAGGAATAATAATAACAGTTATAGCGATAATAATAACAGTAAGAATGATGATAATAACAGTTATAGCGATAATAATAATAGTAATAAGGATAATAATAATAGTTATGAGGATAAAGACAAGAGGAATAGGGATAGTAATAATAGAATAAGGATAATAATAACAGTTATAGCGATAATAATAACAGTAAGAATGATAATAATACCAGTTATAGCGATAATAATAATTGTAATATGTATAATAAGAACAGTTATAGAGATAACAATAATGGTAATAAGGATAATAATAATAGTTATAAGGACAAAAGACAAGAGGAGTAGGGATAATAATAATAGTAATAAGAATAGTAATAGCAGTAATAATGATAATAATAACAGTTACTGCGATAATAATAATAGTAATAAGGATAATAATGGTAGTTCTAAGGATAAAGACAAGAGGAATAGGGATAGGAATAATAGAATAAGGATAATAATAACAGTTATAGCGATAATAATAATAGTAATAAGGATAATAATAACAGTTACAGCGATAATAATAATAGTAATAGGAATAATAATAACAGTTATAGCGATAATAATAATTGTAATATGTATAATAAGAACAGTTATAGAGATAATAATAATGGTAATAAGGATAATAATAAAATTTATAAGGATAAAGACAAGAGGAACAGGGATAATAATAATAGTAATACGAATAAAAATAACAATTATAGCGATAATAATAATAGTAATAAGGATAATAATAATAGTTATAAGGATAAATACAAGAGGAATAGGGATAATAATAATAGTAATAGGAATAATAATAACAGTTATACCGATAATAATAATAGTAATAAGAATAATAATAACAGTTATAGAGATAATAATAATAGTAATAAGGATAATAATGGTAGTTATAAGGATAAAGACAAGAGGAATAGGGATAGGAATAATAGAATAAGGATAATAATAACAGTTATAGCGATAATAATAATAGTAATAAGGATAATAATAACAGTTACAGCGATAATAATAATAGTAATAGGAATAATAATAACAGTTATAGCGATAATAATAATTGTAATATGTATAATAAGAACAGTTATAGAGATAATAATAATGGTAATAAGGATAATAATAAAATTTATAAGGATAAAGACAAGAGGAACAGGGATAATAATAATAGTAATACGAATAAAAATAACAATTATAGCGATAATAATAATAGTAATAAGGATAATAATAATAGTTATAAGGATAAATACAAGAGGAATAGGGATAATAATAATAGTAATAGGAATAATAATAACAGTTATACCGATAATAATAATAGTAATAAGAATAATAATAACAGTTATAGAGATAATAATAATAGTAATAAGGATAATAATGGTAGTTATAAGGATAAAGACAAGAGGAATAGGGATAGTAATAATAGAATAAGGATAATAATAATAGTTATGAGGATAAAGACAAGAGTAATAGGGATAGTGATAATAGAATAAGGATAATAATAACAGTTATAGCGATAATAATAATAGTATTATGTATAATAAGAACAATTATAGCGATAATTATAATAGTAATAAGGATGATAATAATAGTTATGAGGATAAAGACAAGAGTAATAGGGATAGTGATAATAGAATAATTATAATAATAACAGTTATAGCGATAATAATATCAGTAATAAGGATAATAATAGTAGTTATAATTATAAAGACTAGAGGAATAGGGATAGTAATAATAGAATAAAGATAATAATAACAGTTATAGCGATAATAATAACAGTAAGAATGATGATAATAACAGTTATAGCGATAATAATAGTAGTTATAACGATAAAGACAAGAGGAATAGGGATAATAATAATAATAGTAATAAGAATAGTTATAACAGTAATAATGATAATAATAACAGTTATAGCGATAATAATAATAGTAATAAGGATAATAATGGTAGTTATAATTATAAAGACAAGAGGAACAGGGATAGTAATAATAGAATAAAGATAATAATAACAGTTATAGCGATAATAATAACAGTAAGAATGATGATAATAACAGTTATAGCGATAATAATAGTAGTTATAACGATAAAGACAAGAGGAATAGGGATAATAATAATAGTAATAGGAATAATAATAACAGTTATACCGATAATAATAATAGTAATAAGAATAATAATAACAGTTATAGAGATAATAAGAATAGTAATAAGGATAATAATGGTAGTTATAAGGATAAAGACAAGAGGAATAGGGATAGTAATAATAGAATAAGGATAATAATAATAGTTATGAGGATAAAGACAAGAGTAATAGGGATAGTGATAATAGAATAAGGATAATAATAACAGTTATAGCGATAATAATAATAGTAATAGGGATAATAATAATCGTTATAAGGATAAAGACAAGAGGAATAGGGATAATAGTAATAGTAATAGGAATAATAATAACAGTTATAGCGATAATAATAATAGTATTATGTATAATAAGAACAATTATAGCGATAATTATAATAGTAATAAGGATGATAATAATAGGTATGAGGATAAAGACAAGAGTAATAGGGATAGTGATAATAGAATAAGGATAATAATAAAATTTATAAGGATAAAGACAAGAGGAACAGGGATAATAATAATAGTAATACGAATAATAATAACAATTATAGCAATAATAATAATAGTAACAAGGATAATAATAATATTTATAAGGATAAAGACAAGAGGAATAGGGATAATAATAATAGTAATAAGAATAGTAATAACAGTAATAATGATAATAATAACAGTTATTGCGATGATAATAATAATAGTAATAAGGATAATAATGGTAGTTATAAGGATAAAGACAAGAGGAATAGGGATAGTAATAATAGAATAAGGATAATAATAACAGTTATAGCGATAATAATAATAGTAATAAGGATAATAATAACAGTTACAGCGATAATAATAATAGTAATAGGAATAATAATAACAGTTATAGCGATAATAATAACAGTAAGAATGATGATAATAACAGTTATAGCGATAATAATAATAGTAATAAGGATAATAATAATAGTTATAAGGATAAAGACAAGAGGAATAGGGATAGTAATAATAGAATGAGGATAATAATAACAGTTATAGCGATAATAATGACAGTAAGAATGATAATAATACCAGTTATAGCGATAATAATAATAGTAATAAGGATAATAATAATATTTATAAGGATAAAGACAAGAGGAGTAGGGATAATAATAATAGTAATAAGAATAGTAATAACAGTAATAATGATAATAATAACAGTTATTGCGATAATAATAATAGTAATAAGGATAATAATGGTAGTTATAAGGATAAAGACAAGAGGAATAGGGATAGGAATAATAGAATAAGGATAATAATAACAGTTATAGCGATAATAATAATAGTAATAAGGATAATAATAACAGTTACAGCGATAATAATAATAGTACTAGGAATAATAATAACAGTTATAGCGATAATAATAATTGTAATATGTATAATAAGAACAGTTATAGAGATAATAATAATGGTAATAAGGATAATAATAAAATTTATAAGGATAATAATAATAGTTATAAGGATAAAGACAAGAGGAATAGGGATAATAATAATAGTAATAGGAATAATAATAACAGTTATACCGATAATAATAATAGTAATAAGAATAATAATAACAGTTATAGAGATAATAATAATAGTAATAAGGATAATAATGGTAGTTATAAGGATAAAGACAAGAGGAATAGGGATAGTAATAATAGAATAAGGATAATAATAATAGTAATGAGGATAAAGACAAGAGTAATAGGGATAGTGATAATAGAATAAGGATAATAATAACAGTTATAGCGATAATAATAATAGTATTATGTATAATAAGAACAATTATAGCGATAATTATAATAGTAATAAGGATAATAATAATATTTATAAGGATAAAGACAAGAGGAATAGGGATAGTAATAGTAGAATAAGGATAATAATAACAGTTATAGCGATAATAATAATAGTAATAAGGATAATAATAACAGTTACAGCGATAATAATAATAGTAATAGGAATAATAATAACAGTTATAGAGATAATAATAATTGTAATATGTATAATAAGAACAGTTATAGAGATAATAATGATGGTAATAAGGATAATAATAATAGTTATAAGGATAAAGACAAGACGAATAGGGATAGTAATAATAGAATAAAGATAATAATAACTGTTATAGCGATAATAATAACAGTAAGAATGATGATAAGAACAGTTATAGCGATAATAATAATAGTAATAAGGATAATAATAATAGTTATAAGGATAAAGACAAGAGGAATAGGGATAGTAATAATAGAATAAGGATAATAATAACAGTTATAGCGATAATAATAACAGTAAGAATGATAATAATACCAGTTATAGCAATAATAATAATAGTTATAAGGATAAAGACAAAAGGAATAGGGATAATAATAATAGTAATAGGAATAATAATAACAGTTATACCGATATTAATAATAGTAATAAGAATAATAATAACAGTTATAGAGATAATAATAATAGTAATAAGGATAATAATGGTAGTTATAAGGATAAAGACAAGAGGAATAGGGATAGTAATAATAGAATAAGGATAATAATAATAGTTATGAGGATAAAGACAAGAGTAATAGGGATAGTGATAATAGAATAAGGATAATAATAAAATTTATAATGATAAAGACAAGAGGAACAGGGATAATAATAATAGTAATAGGAATAATAATAACAGTTATACCGATAATAATAATAGTAATAAGAATAATAATAACAGTTATAGAGATAATAAGAATAGTAATAAGGATAATAATGGTAGTTATAAGGATAAAGACAAGAGGAATAGGGATAGTAATAATAGAATAAGGATAATAATAATAGTTATGAGGATAAAGACAAGAGTAATAGGGATAGTGATAATAGAATAAGGATAATAATAACAGTTATAGCGATAATAATAATAGTAATAGGGATAATAATAATCGTTATAAGGATAAAGACAAGAGGAATAGGGATAATAGTAATAGTAATAGGAATAATAATAACAGTTATAGCGATAATAATAATAGTATTATGTATAATAAGAACAATTATAGCGATAATTATAATAGTAATAAGGATGATAATAATAGTTATGAGGATAAAGACAAGAGTAATAGGGATAGTGATAATAGAATAAGGATAATAATAAAATTTATAAGGATAAAGACAAGAGGAACAGGGATAATAATAATAGTAATACGAATAATAATAACAATTATAGCAATAATAATAATAGTAACAAGGATAATAATAATATTTATAAGGATAAAGACAAGAGGAATAGGGATAATAATAATAGTAATAAGAATAGTAATAACAGTAATAATGATAATAATAACAGTTATTGCGATAATAATAATAGTAATGAGGATAATAATGGTAGTTATAAGGATAAAGACAAGAGGAATAGGGATAGTAATAATAGAATAAGGATAATAATAACAGTTATAGCGATAATAATAATAGTAATAAGGATAATAATAATAGTTATGAGGATAAAGACAAGAGGAATAGGGATAGTAATAATAGAATAAGGATAATAATAACAGTTATAGCGATAATAATAACAGTAAGAATGATAATAATACCAGTTATAGCGATAATAATAATTGTAATATGTATAATAAGAACAGTTATAGAGATAACAATAATGGTAATAAGGATAATAATAATAGTTATAAGGATAAAGACAAGAGGAATAGGGATAGTAATAATAGAATAAAGATAATAATAACAGTAATAATGATAATAATAACAGTTATAGCGATAACAATAATAGTAATAAGGATAATAATGGTAGTTATAATTATAAAGACAAGAGGAGTAGGGATAGTAATAATAGAATAAAGATAATAATAACAGTTATAGCGATAATAATAGTAGTTATAACGATAAAGACAAGAGGAATAGGGATAATAATAATAGTAATAGGAATAACAGTTATAGCGATAATAATAATAGTAACAAGGATAATAATAATATTTATAAGGATAAAGACAAGAGGAATAGGGATAATAATAATAGTAATAAGAATAGTAATAACAGTAATAATGATAATAATAACAGTTATTGCGATGATAATAATAATAGTAATAAGGATAATAATGGTAGTTATAAGGATAAAGACAAGAGGAATAGGGATAGTAATAATAGAATAAGGATAATAATAACAGTTATAGCGATAATAATAATAGTAATAAGGATAATAATAACAGTTACAGCGATAATAATAATAGTAATAGGAATAATAATAACAGTTATAGCGATAATAATAACAGTAAGAATGATGATAATAACAGTTATAGCGATAATAATAATAGTAATAAGGATAATAATAATAGTTATAAGGATAAAGACAAGAGGAATAGGGATAGTAATAATAGAATAAGGATAATAATAACAGTTATAGCGATAATAATGACAGTAAGAATGATAATAATACCAGTTATAGCGATAATAATAATAGTAATAAGGATAATAATAATAGTTATAAGGATATTAATAACAGTTACAGCGATAATAATAATAGTAATAGGAATAATAATAACAGTTAAAGCGATAATAATAATTGTAATATGTATAATAAGAACAGTTATAGAGATAATAATAATGGTAATAAGGATAATAATAAAATTTATAAGGATAAAGACAAGAGGAACAGGGATAATAATAATAGTAATACGAATAATAATAACAATTATAGCGATAATAATAATAGTAATAAGGATAATAATAATAGTTATAAGGATAAAGACAAGAGGAATAGGGATAATAATAATAGTAATAGGAATAATAATAACAGTTATACCGATAATAATAATAGTAATAAGAATAATAATAACAGTTATAGAGATAATAATAATAGTAATAAGGATTCTAATGGTAGTTATAAGGATAGAGACAAGAGGAATAGGGATAGTAATAATAGAATAAGGATAATAATAATAGTTATGAGGATAAAGACAAGAGGAATAGGGATAATAGTAATAGTAATAGGAATAATAATAACAGTTATAGCGATAATAATAATAGTATTATGTATAATAAGAACAATTATAGCGATAATTATAATAGTAACAAGGATAATAATAATATTTATAAGGATAAAGATAAGGGGAATAGGGATAATAATAATAGTAATAAGAATAGTAATAACAGTAATAATGATAATAATAACAGTTATTGCGATAATAATAATAGTAATAAGGATAATAATGGTAGTTATAAGGATAAAGACAAGAGGAATAGGGATAGTAATAATAGAATAAGGATAATAATAACAGTTATAGCGATAATAATAATAGTAATAAGGATAATAATAACAGATACAGCGATAATAATAATAGTAATAGGAATAATAATAACAGTTATAGCGATAATAATAACAGTAAGAATGATGATAATAACAGTTATAGCGATAATAATAATAGTAATAAGGATAATAATAATAGTTATGAGGATAAAGACAAGAGGAATAGGGATAGTAATAATAGAATAAGGATAATAATAACAGTTATAGCGATAATAATAACAGTAAGAATGATAATAATACCAGTTATAGCGATAATAATAATTGTTATATGTATAATAAGAACAGTTATAGAGATAACAATAATGGTAATAAGGATAATAATAATAGTTATAAGGACAAAAGACAAGAGGAGTAGGGATAATAATGATAGTAATAAGAATAGTAATAGCAGTAATAATGATAATAATAACAGTTACTGCGATAATAATAATAGTAATAAGGATAATAATGGTAGTTCTAAGGATAAAGACAAGAGGAATAGGGATAGGAATAATAGAATAAGGATAATAATAACAGTTATAGCGATAATAATAATAGTAATAAGGATAATAATAACAGTTACAGCGATAATAATAATAGTAATAGGAATAATAATAACAGTTATAGCGATAATAATAATTGTAATATGTATAATAAGAACAGTTATAGAGATAATAATAATGGTAATAAGGATAATAATAAAATTTATAAGGATAAAGACAAGAGGAACAGGGATAATAATAATAGTAATACGAATAAAAATAACAATTATAGCGATAATAATAATAGTAATAAGGATAATAATAATAGTTATAAGGATAAATACAAGAGGAATAGGGATAATAATAATAGTAATAGGAATAATAATAACAGTTATACCGATAATAATAATAGTAATAAGAATAATAATAACAGTTATAGAGATAATAATAATAGTAATAAGGATAATAATGGTAGTTATAAGGATAAAGACAAGAGGAATAGGGATAGTAATAATAGAATAAGGATAATAATAATAGTTATGAGGATAAAGACAAGAGTAATAGGGATAGTGATAATAGAATAAGGATAATAATAACAGTTATAGCGATAATAATAATAGTATTATGTATAATAAGAACAATTATAGCGATAATTATAATAGTAATAAGGATGATAATAATAGTTATGAGGATAAAGACAAGAGTAATAGGGATAGTGATAATAGAATAAGGATAATAATAACAGTTATAGCGATAATAATAACAGTAATAAGGATAATAATAGTAGTTATAATTATAAAGACTAGAGGAATAGGGATAGTAATAATAGAATAAAGATAATAATAACAGTTATAGCGATAATAATAACAGTAAGAATGATGATAATAACAGTTATAGCGATAATAATAGTAGTTATAACGATAAAGACAAGAGGAATAGGGATAACAATAATAATAGTAATAAGAATAGTTATAACAGTAATAATGATAATAATAACAGTTATAGCGATAATAATAATAGTAATAAGGATAATAATGGTAGTTATAATTATAAAGACAAGAGGAACAGGGATAGTAATAATAGAATAAAGATAATAATAACAGTTATAGCGATAATAATAACAGTAAGAATGATGATAATAACAGTTATAGCGATAATAATAGTAGTTATAACGATAAAGACAAGAGGAATAGGGATAATAATAATAGTAATAGGAATAATAATAACAGTTATACCGATAATAATAATAGTAATAAGAATAATAATAACAGTTATAGAGATAATAAGAATAGTAATAAGGATAATAATGGTAGTTATAAGGATAAAGACAAGAGGAATAGGGATAGTAATAATAGAATAAGGATAATAATAATAGTTATGAGGATAAAGACAAGAGTAATAGGGATAGTGATAATAGAATAAGGATAATAATAACAGTTATAGCGATAATAATAATAGTAATAGGGATAATAATAATCGTTATAAGGATAAAGACAAGAGGAATAGGGATAATAGTAATAGTAATAGGAATAATAATAACAGTTATAGCGATAATAATAATAGTATTATGTATAATAAGAACAATTATAGCGATAATTATAATAGTAATAAGGATGATAATAATAGGTATGAGGATAAAGACAAGAGTAATAGGGATAGTGATAATAGAATAAGGATAATAATAAAATTTATAAGGATAAAGACAAGAGGAACAGGGATAATAATAATAGTAATACGAATAATAATAACAATTATAGCAATAATAATAATAGTAACAAGGATAATAATAATATTTATAAGGATAAAGACAAGAGGAATAGGGATAATAATAATAGTAATAAGAATAGTAATAACAGTAATAATGATAATAATAACAGTTATTGCGATGATAATAATAATAGTAATAAGGATAATAATGGTAGTTATAAGGATAAAGACAAGAGGAATAGGGATAGTAATAATAGAATAAGGATAATAATAACAGTTATAGCGATAATAATAATAGTAATAAGGATAATAATAACAGTTACAGCGATAATAATAATAGTAATAGGAATAATAATAACAGTTATAGCGATAATAATAACAGTAAGAATGATGATAATAACAGTTATAGCGATAATAATAATAGTAATAAGGATAATAATAATAGTTATGAGGATAAAGACAAGAGGAATAGGGATAGTAATAATAGAATAAGGATAATAATAACAGTTATAGCGATAATAATAACAGTAAGAATGATAATAATACCAGTTATAGCGATAATAATAATTGTTATATGTATAATAAGAACAGTTATAGAGATAACAATAATGGTAATAAGGATAATAATAATAGTTATAAGGACAAAAGACAAGAGGAGTAGGGATAATAATAATAGTAATAAGAATAGTAATAGCAGTAATAATGATAATAATAACAGTTACTGCGATAATAATAATAGTAATAAGGATAATAATGGTAGTTCTAAGGATAAAGACAAGAGGAATAGGGATAGGAATAATAGAATAAGGATAATAATAACAGTTATAGCGATAATAATAATAGTAATAAGGATAATAATAACAGTTACAGCGATAATAATAATAGTAATAGGAATAATAATAACAGTTATAGCGATAATAATAATTGTAATATGTATAATAAGAACAGTTATAGAGATAATAATAATGGTAATAAGGATAATAATAAAATTTATAAGGATAAAGACAAGAGGAACAGGGATAATAATAATAGTAATACGAATAAAAATAACAATTATAGCGATAATAATAATAGTAATAAGGATAATAATAATAGTTATAAGGATAAATACAAGAGGAATAGGGATAATAATAATAGTAATAGGAATAATAATAACAGTTATAGAGATAATAATAATAGTAATAAGGATAATAATGGTAGTTATAAGGATAAAGACAAGAGGAATAGGGATAGTAATAATAGAATAAGGATAATAATAATAGTTATGAGGATAAAGACAAGAGTAATAGGGATAGTGATAATAGAATAAGGATAATAATAACAGTTATAGCGATAATAATAATAGTATTATGTATAATAAGAACAATTATAGCGATAATTATAATAGTAATAAGGATGATAATAATAGTTATGAGGATAAAGACAAGAGTAATAGGGATAGTGATAATAGAATAAGGATAATAATAACAGTTATAGCGATAATAATAACAGTAATAAGGATAATAATAGTAGTTATAATTATAAAGACTAGAGGAATAGGGATAGTAATAATAGAATAAAGATAATAATAACAGTTATAGCGATAATAATAACAGTAAGAATGATGATAATAACAGTTATAGCGATAATAATAGTAGTTATAACGATAAAGACAAGAGGAATAGGGATAATAATAATAATAGTAATAAGAATAGTTATAACAGTAATAATGATAATAATAACAGTTATAGCGATAATAATAATAGTAATAAGGATAATAATGGTAGTTATAATTATAAAGACAAGAGGAACAGGGATAGTAATAATAGAATAAAGATAATAATAACAGTTATAGCGATAATAATAACAGTAAGAATGATGATAATAACAGTTATAGCGATAATAATAGTAGTTATAACGATAAAGACAAGAGGAATAGGGATAATAATAATAGTAATAGGAATAATAATAACAGTTATACCGATAATAATAATAGTAATAAGAATAATAATAACAGTTATAGAGATAATAAGAATAGTAATAAGGATAATAATGGTAGTTATAAGGATAAAGACAAGAGGAATAGGGATAGTAATAATAGAATAAGGATAATAATAATAGTTATGAGGATAAAGACAAGAGTAATAGGGATAGTGATAATAGAATAAGGATAATAATAACAGTTATAGCGATAATAATAATAGTAATAGGGATAATAATAATCGTTATAAGGATAAAGACAAGAGGAATAGGGATAATAGTAATAGTAATAGGAATAATAATAACAGTTATAGCGATAATAATAATAGTATTATGTATAATAAGAACAATTATAGCGATAATTATAATAGTAATAAGGATGATAATAATAGGTATGAGGATAAAGACAAGAGTAATAGGGATAGTGATAATAGAATAAGGATAATAATAAAATTTATAAGGATAAAGACAAGAGGAACAGGGATAATAATAATAGTAATACGAATAATAATAACAATTATAGCAATAATAATAATAGTAACAAGGATAATAATAATATTTATAAGGATAAAGACAAGAGGAATAGGGATAATAATAATAGTAATAAGAATAGTAATAACAGTAATAATGATAATAATAACAGTTATTGCGATGATAATAATAATAGTAATAAGGATAATAATGGTAGTTATAAGGATAAAGACAAGAGGAATAGGGATAGTAATAATAGAATAAGGATAATAATAACAGTTATAGCGATAATAATAATAGTAATAAGGATAATAATAACAGTTACAGCGATAATAATAATAGTAATAGGAATAATAATAACAGTTATAGCGATAATAATAACAGTAAGAATGATGATAATAACAGTTATAGCGATAATAATAATAGTAATAAGGATAATAATAATAGTTATGAGGATAAAGACAAGAGGAATAGGGATAATAATAATAGTAATAAGAATAGTAATAGCAGTAATAATGATAATAATAACAGTTACTGCGATAATAATAATAGTAATAAGGATAATAATGGTAGTTCTAAGGATAAAGACAAGAGGAATAGGGATAGGAATAATAGAATAAGGATAATAATAACAGTTATAGCGATAATAATAATAGTAATAAGGATAATAATAACAGTTACAGCGATAATAATAATAGTAATAGGAATAATAATAACAGTTATAGCGATAATAATAATTGTAATATGTATAATAAGAACAGTTATAGAGATAATAATAATGGTAATAAGGATAATAATAAAATTTATAAGGATAAAGACAAGAGGAACAGGGATAATAATAATAGTAATACGAATAAAAATAACAATTATAGCGATAATAATAATAGTAATAAGGATAATAATAATAGTTATAAGGATAAATACAAGAGGAATAGGGATAATAATAATAGTAATAGGAATAATAATAACAGTTATACCGATAATAATAATAGTAATAAGAATAATAATAACAGTTATAGAGATAATAATAATAGTAATAAGGATAATAATGGTAGTTATAAGGATAAAGACAAGAGGAATAGGGATAGTAATAATAGAATAAGGATAATAATAATAGTTATGAGGATAAAGACAAGAGTAATAGGGATAGTGATAATAGAATAAGGATAATAATAACAGTTATAGCGATAATAATAATAGTATTATGTATAATAAGAACAATTATAGCGATAATTATAATAGTAATAAGGATGATAATAATAGTTATGAGGATAAAGACAAGAGTAATAGGGATAGTGATAATAGAATAAGGATAATAATAACAGTTATAGCGATAATAATAACAGTAATAAGGATAATAATAGTAGTTATAATTATAAAGACTAGAGGAATAGGGATAGTAATAATAGAATAAAGATAATAATAACAGTTATAGCGATAATAATAACAGTAAGAATGATGATAATAACAGTTATAGCGATAATAATAGTAGTTATAACGATAAAGACAAGAGGAATAGGGATAATAATAATAATAGTAATAAGAATAGTTATAACAGTAATAATGATAATAATAACAGTTATAGCGATAATAATAATAGTAATAAGGATAATAATGGTAGTTATAATTATAAAGACAAGAGGAACAGGGATAGTAATAATAGAATAAAGATAATAATAACAGTTATAGCGATAATAATAACAGTAAGAATGATGATAATAACAGTTATAGCGATAATAATAGTAGTTATAACGATAAAGACAAGAGGAATAGGGATAATAATAATAGTAATAGGAATAATAATAACAGTTATACCGATAATAATAATAGTAATAAGAATAATAATAACAGTTATAGAGATAATAAGAATAGTAATAAGGATAATAATGGTAGTTATAAGGATAAAGACAAGAGGAATAGGGATAGTAATAATAGAATAAGGATAATAATAATAGTTATGAGGATAAAGACAAGAGTAATAGGGATAGTGATAATAGAATAAGGATAATAATAACAGTTATAGCGATAATAATAATAGTAATAGGGATAATAATAATCGTTATAAGGATAAAGACAAGAGGAATAGGGATAATAGTAATAGTAATAGGAATAATAATAACAGTTATAGCGATAATAATAATAGTATTATGTATAATAAGAACAATTATAGCGATAATTATAATAGTAATAAGGATGATAATAATAGGTATGAGGATAAAGACAAGAGTAATAGGGATAGTGATAATAGAATAAGGATAATAATAAAATTTATAAGGATAAAGACAAGAGGAACAGGGATAATAATAATAGTAATACGAATAATAATAACAATTATAGCAATAATAATAATAGTAACAAGGATAATAATAATATTTATAAGGATAAAGACACGAGGAATAGGGATAATAATAATAGTAATAAGAATAGTAATAACAGTAATAATGATAATAATAACAGTTATTGCGATGATAATAATAATAGTAATAAGGATAATAATGGTAGTTATAAGGATAAAGACAAGAGGAATAGGGATAGTAATAATAGAATAAGGATAATAATAACAGTTATAGCGATAATAATAATAGTAATAAGGATAATAATAACAGTTACAGCGATAATAATAATAGTAATAGGAATAATAATAACAGTTATAGCGATAATAATAACAGTAAGAATGATGATAATAACAGTTATAGCGATAATAATAATAGTAATAAGGATAATAATAATAGTTATAAGGATAAAGACAAGAGGAATAGGGATAGTAATAATAGAATAAGGATAATAATAACAGTTATAGCGATAATAATGACAGTAAGAATGATAATAATACCAGTTATAGCGATAATAATAATAGTAATAAGGATAATAATAATAGTTATAAGGATAAAGACAAGAGGAATAGGGATAATAATAATAGTTATAAGGATAAAGACAAGAGGAATAGGGATAATAATAATAGTAATAGGAATAATAATAACAGTTATAGCGATAATAATAATTGTAATATGTATAATAAGAACAGTTATAGAGATAATAATAATGGTAATAAGGATAATAATAATAGTTATAAGGATAAAGACAAGAGGAATAGGGATAGTAATAATAGAATAAAGATAATAATAACAGTAATAATGATAATAATAACAGTTATAGCGATAACAATAATAGTAATAAGGATAATAATGGTAGTTATAATTATAAAGACAAGAGGAGTAGGGATAGTAATAATAGAATAAATATAATAATAACAGTTATAGCGATAATAATGACAGTAAGAATGATAATAATACCAGTTATAGCGATAATAATAATAGTAATAAGGATAATAATAATAGTTATAAGGATAAAGACAAGAGGAATAGGGATAATAATAATAGTTATAAGGATAAAGACAAGAGGAATAGGGATAATAATAATAGTAATAGGAATAATAATAACAGTTATAGCGATAATAATAATTGTAATATGTATAATAAGAACAGTTATAGAGATAATAATAATGGTAATAAGGATAATAATAATAGTTATAAGGATAAAGACAAGAGGAATAGGGATAGGAATAATAGAATAAGGATAATAATAACAGTTATAGCGATAATAATAATAGTAATAAGGATAATAATAACAGTTACAGCGATAATAATAATAGTAATAGGAATAATAATAACAGTTATAGCGATAATAATAATTGTAATATGTATAATAAGAACAGTTATAGAGATAATAATAATGGTAATAAGGATAATAATAAAATTTATAAGTATAAAGACAAGAGGAATAGGGATAATAATAATAGTTATAAGGATAAAGACAAGAGGAATAGGGATAATAATAATAGTAATAGGAATAATAATAACAGTTATAGCGATAATAATAATTGTAATATGTATAATAAGAACAGTTATAGCGATAACAATAATAGTAATAAGGATAATATTGGTAGTTATAATTATAAAGACAAGAGGAGTAGGGATAGTAATAATAGAATAAAGATAATAATAACAGTTATAGCGATAATAATAGTAGTTATAACGATAAAGACAAGAGGAGTAGGGATAATAATAATAGTAATAAGGATAATAATGGTAGTTATAAGGATAAAGACAAGAGGAATAGGGATAGTAATAATA
This sequence comes from Megachile ligniseca, assembly GCA_945859555.1. Taxonomy (NCBI): domain Eukaryota; kingdom Metazoa; phylum Arthropoda; class Insecta; order Hymenoptera; family Megachilidae; genus Megachile; species Megachile ligniseca. Next base: position 44,827 of record CAMAOC010000381.1, read on the forward strand.
GAATAAGGATAATAATAACAGTTATAGCGATAATAATAATAGTAATAAGGATAATAATAACAGTTACAGCGATAATAATAATAGTAATAGGAATAATAATAACAGTTAAAGCGATAATAATAATTGTAATATGTATAATAAGAACAGTTATAGAGATAATAATAATGGTAATAAGGATAATAATAAAATTTATAAGGATAAAGACAAGAGGAACAGGGATAATAATAATAGTAATACGAATAATAATAACAATTATAGCGATAATAATAATAGTAATAAGGATAATAATAATAGTTATAAGGATAAAGACAAGAGGAATAGGGATAATAATAATAGTAATAGGAATAATAATAACAGTTATACCGATAATAATAATAGTAATAAGAATAATAATAACAGTTATAGAGATAATAATAATAGTAATAAGGATTCTAATGGTAGTTATAAGGATAGAGACAAGAGGAATAGGGATAGTAATAATAGAATAAGGATAATAATAATAGTTATGAGGATAAAGACAAGAGTAATAGGGATAGTGATAATAGAATAAGGATAATAATAACAGTTATAGCGATAATAATAATAGTATTATGTATAATAAGAACAATTATAGCGATAATTATAATAGTAATAAGGATGATAATAATAGTTATGAGGATAAAGACAAGAGTAATAGGGATAGTGATAATAGAATAAGGATAATAATAACAGTTATAGCGATAATAATAACAGTAATAAGGATAATAATAGTAGTTATAATTATAAAGACTAGAGGAATAGGGATAGTAATAATAGAATAAAGATAATAATAACAGTTATAGCGATAATAATAACAGTAAGAATGATGATAATAACAGTTATAGCGATAATAATAGTAGTTATAACGATAAAGACAAGAGGAATAGGGATAATAATAATAATAGTAATAAGAATAGTTATAACAGTAATAATGATAATAATAACAGTTATAGCGATAATAATAATAGTAATAAGGATAATAATGGTAGTTATAATTATAAAGACAAGAGGAACAGGGATAGTAATAATAGAATAAAGATAATAATAACAGTTATAGCGATAATAATAACAGTAAGAATGATGATAATAACAGTTATAGCGATAATAATAGTAGTTATAACGATAAAGACAAGAGGAATAGGGATAATAATAATAGTAATAGGAATAATAATAACAGTTATACCGATAATAATAATAGTAATAAGAATAATAATAACAGTTATAGAGATAATAAGAATAGTAATAAGGATAATAATGGTAGTTATAAGGATAAAGACAAGAGGAATAGGGATAGTAATAATAGAATAAGGATAATAATAATAGTTATGAGGATAAAGACAAGAGTAATAGGGATAGTGATAATAGAATAAGGATAATAATAACAGTTATAGCGATAATAATAATAGTAATAGGGATAATAATAATCGTTATAAGGATAAAGACAAGAGGAATAGGGATAATAGTAATAGTAATAGGAATAATAATAACAGTTATAGCGATAATAATAATAGTATTATGTATAATAAGAACAATTATAGCGATAATTATAATAGTAATAAGGATGATAATAATAGGTATGAGGATAAAGACAAGAGTAATAGGGATAGTGATAATAGAATAAGGATAATAATAAAATTTATAAGGATAAAGACAAGAGGAACAGGGATAATAATAATAGTAATACGAATAATAATAACAATTATAGCAATAATAATAATAGTAACAAGGATAATAATAATATTTATAAGGATAAAGACAAGAGGAATAGGGATAATAATAATAGTAATAAGAATAGTAATAACAGTAATAATGATAATAATAACAGTTATTGCGATGATAATAATAATAGTAATAAGGATAATAATGGTAGTTATAAGGATAAAGACAAGAGAATAGGGATAGTAATAATAGAATAAGGATAATAATAACAGTTATAGCGATAATAATAATAGTAATAAGGATAATAATAACAGTTACAGCGATAATAATAATAGTAATAGGAATAATAATAACAGTTATAGCGATAATAATAACAGTAAGAATGATGATAATAACAGTTATAGCGATAATAATAATGGTAATAAGGATAATAATAATAGTTATAAGGATAAAGACAAGAGGAATAGGGATAGGAATAATAGAATAAGGATAATAATAACAGTTATAGCGATAATAATAATAGTAATAAGGATAATAATAACAGTTACAGCGATAATAATAATAGTAATAGGAATAATAATAACAGTTATAGCGATAATAATAATTGTAATATGTATAATAAGAACAGTTATAGAGATAATAATAATGGTAATAAGGATAATAATAAAATTTATAAGTATAAAGACAAGAGGAATAGGGATAATAATAATAGTTATAAGGATAAAGACAAGAGGAATAGGGATAATAATAATAGTAATAGGAATAATAATAACAGTTATAGCGATAATAATAATTGTAATATGTATAATAAGAACAGTTATAGCGATAACAATAATAGTAATAAGGATAATATTGGTAGTTATAATTATAAAGACAAGAGGAGTAGGGATAGTAATAATAGAATAAAGATAATAATAACAGTTATAGCGATAATAATAGTAGTTATAACGATAAAGACAAGAGGAGTAGGGATAATAATAATAGTAATAAGGATAATAATGGTAGTTATAAGGATAAAGACAAGAGGAATAGGGATAGTAATAATAGAATAAGGATAATAATAACAGTTATAGCGATAATAATAATAGTAATAAGGATAATAATTAATAGTTACAGCGATAATAATATAGTAATAGGAATAATAATAACAGTTAAAGCGATAATAATAATTGTAATATGTATAATAAGAACAGTTATAGAGATAATAATAATGGTAATAAGGATAATAATAAAATTTATAAGGATAAAGACAAGAGGAACAGGGATAATAATAATAGTAATACGAATAATAATAACAATTATAGCGATAATAATAATAGTAATAAGGATAATAATAATAGTTATAAGGATAAAGACAAGAGGAATAGGGATAATAATAATAGTAATAGGAATAATAATAACAGTTATACCGATAATAATAATAGTAATAAGAATAATAATAACAGTTATAGAGATAATAATAATAGTAATAAGGATTCTAATGGTAGTTATAAGGATAGAGACAAGAGGAATAGGGATAGTAATAATAGAATAAGGATAATAATAATAGTTATGAGGATAAAGACAAGAGTAATAGGATAGTGATAATAGAATAAGGATTAATAATAACAGTTATAGCGATAATAATAATAGTATTATGTATAATAAGAACAATTATAGCGATAATTATAATAGTAATAAGGATGATAATAATAGTTATGAGGATAAAGACAAGAGTAATAGGGATAGTGATAATAGAATAAGGATAATAATAACAGTTATAGCGATAATAATAACAGTAATAAGGATAATAATAGTAGTTATAATTATAAAGACTAGAGGAATAGGGATAGTAATAATAGAATAAAGATAATAATAACAGTTATAGCGATAATAATAACAGTAAGAATGATGATAATAACAGTTATAGCGATAATAATAGTAGTTATAACGATAAAGACAAGAGGAATAGGGATAATAATAATAATAGTAATAAGAATAGTTATAACAGTAATAATGATAATAATAACAGTTATAGCGATAATAATAATAGTAATAAGGATAATAATGGTAGTTATAATTATAAAGACAAGAGGAACAGGGATAGTAATAATAGAATAAAGATAATAATAACAGTTATAGCGATAATAATAACAGTAAGAATGATGATAATAACAGTTATAGCGATAATAATAGTAGTTATAACGATAAAGACAAGAGGAATAGGGATAATAATAATAGTAATAGGAATAATAATAACAGTTATACCGATAATAATAATAGTAATAAGAATAATAATAACAGTTATAGAGATAATAAGAATAGTAATAAGGATAATAATGGTAGTTATAAGGATAAAGACAAGAGGAATAGGGATAGTAATAATAGAATAAGGATAATAATAATAGTTATGAGGATAAAGACAAGAGTAATAGGGATAGTGATAATAGAATAAGGATAATAATAACAGTTATAGCGATAATAATAATAGTAATAGGGATAATAATAATCGTTATAAGGATAAAGACAAGAGGAATAGGGATAATAGTAATAGTAATAGGAATAATAATAACAGTTATAGCGATAATAATAATAGTATTATGTATAATAAGAACAATTATAGCGATAATTATAATAGTAATAAGGATGATAATAATAGGTATGAGGATAAAGACAAGAGTAATAGGGATAGTGATAATAGAATAAGGATAATAATAAAATTTATAAGGATAAAGACAAGAGGAACAGGGATAATAATAATAGTAATACGAATAATAATAACAATTATAGCAATAATAATAATAGTAACAAGGATAATAATAATATTTATAAGGATAAAGACAAGAGGAATAGGGATAATAATAATAGTAATAAGAATAGTAATAACAGTAATAATGATAATAATAACAGTTATTGCGATGATAATAATAATAGTAATAAGGATAATAATGGTAGTTATAAGGATAAAGACAAGAGGAATAGGGATAGTAATAATAGAATAAGGATAATAATAACAGTTATAGCGATAATAATAATAGTAATAAGGATAATAATAACAGTTACAGCGATAATAATAATAGTAATAGGAATAATAATAACAGTTATAGCGATAATAATAACAGTAAGAATGATGATAATAACAGTTATAGCGATAATAATAATAGTAATAAGGATAATAATAATAGTTATAAGGATAAAGACAAGAGGAATAGGGATAGTAATAATAGAATAAGGATAATAATAACAGTTATAGCGATAATAATGACAGTAAGAATGATAATAATACCAGTTATAGCGATAATAATAATAGTAATAAGGATAATAATAATAGTTATAAGGATAAAGACAAGAGGAATAGGGATAATAATAATAGTTATAAGGATAAAGACAAGAGGAATAGGGATAATAATAATAGTAATAGGAATAATAATAACAGTTATAGCGATAATAATAATTGTAATATGTATAATAAGAACAGTTATAGAGATATATAATGGTAATAAGGAAATAATAATAGTTATAAGGATAAAGACAAGAGGAATAGGGATAGTAATAATAGAATAAAGATAATAATAACAGTAATAATGATAATAATTAACAGTTATAGCGATAACAATATAGTAATAAGGATATTAATGGTAGTTATAATTATAAGACAAGAGGAGTAGGGATAGTAATAATAGAATAAGATAATAATAACAGTTATT
>CAMAOC010000382.1:0-50073 GCA_945859555.1 Megachile ligniseca
TAACAGTTATAGCGATAATAATAATAATAATAAGGATAATAATAATAGTTATATGGATAAAGACAAGGGCAATAGCGATAATAATAATAGTAATAACAATAATAATAACAGTTGTAGCGATAATAGTAATAGTAAAAAGGATTTATAATAATAGTTATATGGATAAAGACAAGAGTGATACGGATAGTAACAATAGTAATAAGAATAATAATAACAGTTATAGCGATAATAATAATAGTAACAAGAATAATAACAACAGTTATAGCGATAATAATAATAATAATAAGGATAATAATAATAGTTATAAGGAGGAAGACAAAAGGAATAGGGATAATAATAATAGTAACAAGAATAATAAGAACAGTTATAGCGGTAATAATAATAGTATTAAGGATAAAGGCAAGAGTAATACGGACAGTAATAATAGTAACAAGAATAATAATAACAGTTATAGCGATAATAATAATAGTAATAAGGATAATAATAATAGTTATAAGGAGGAAGACAAGAGGAATAGGGATAATAATAATAGTAACAAGAATAATAATAACAGTTATAGCGATAATAATAATAGTGTTAAGGATAATAATAATAGTTATAAGGATAGAGACAAGAGTAATAGGGATAGTAACAATAGAATAACCATAATAATAACAGTTATAGCGATAATCATAATAGTATAAAGGATAATAATAACAGTTATAGCGATAATAATTATAGTAATAAGGATAATAATAATAGTTATAAGGATAAAGACAAGGCCAAAAGGGATAATAATAATAGTAATAAGCATAATAATAACAGTTATTAGCGATAAAAATAATAGTTATAAGGATAAAGACAAGAGTAATAGGGATAGTAACAATAGAATAACCATAATAATAACAGTTATAGCGATAATAATAATAATAATATGGATAATAATAATAGTTATAAGGAGAAAGACTAGAGGAATAGGGATAATAATAATAGTAACAAGAATAATAATAACAGTTATAGCGGTAATAATAATAGTATTAAGGATAAAGGCAAGAGTAATACGGACAGTAATAATAGTAACAAGAATAATAATAACAGTTATAGCGATAATAATAATAGTAATAAGGATAATAATAATAGTTATAAGGATAAAGACAAGGGCAATAGCGATAATAATAATAGTAATAACAATAATAATAACAGTTGTAGCGATAATAATAATAGTAAAAACGATTAATAATAATAGTTATATGGATAAAGACAAGAGTAATACGGATAGTAACAATAGTAATAAGAATAATAATAACAGTTATAGCGATAATAATAATAGTAACAAGAATAATAATAACAGTTATAGCGATAAGAATAATAATAATATGGATAATAATAATAGTTATAGGGAGAAAGACAAGAGGAATAGGGATAATAATAATAGTAACAAGAATAATAATAACAGTTATAGCGGTAATAATAATAGTATTAAGGATAAAGGCAAGAGTAATACGGAGAGTAATAATAGTAACAAGAATAATAATAACAGTTATAGCGATAATAATAATAGTAATAAGGATAATAATAATAGTTATAAGGATATAGACAAGAGTAATAGGGATAGTAACAATAGAATAACCATAATAATAACAGTTATAGCGATGATCATAATAGTATAATGGATAATAATAACAGTTATAGCGATAATAATTATAGTAATAAGGATAATAATAATAGTTATAAGGATAAAGACAAGGCCAATAGGGATAATAATAATAGTAATAAGAATAATAATAACAGTTATTAGCGATAATAATAATAGTTATAAGGATAAAGACAAGAGTAATAGGGATAGTAACAATAGAATAACCATAATAATAACAGTTATAGCGATAATAATAATAATAATATGGATAATAATAATAGTTATAAGGAGAAAGACTAGAGGAATAGGGATAATAATAATGGTAACAAGAATAATAACAACAGTTATAGCGATAATAATAATAATAATAAGGATAATAATAATAGTTATAAGGAGAAAGACAAAAGGAATGGGGATAATAATAATAGTAACGAGAATAATGATAACAGTTATAGCGGTAATAATAATAATATTAAGGATAAAAGGCAAGAGTAATACGGACAGTAATAATAGTAACAAGAATAATAATAACAGTTATAGCGATAATAATAATAGTGATAAGGATAAAGACAAGGGCAATAGCGATAATAATAATAGTAATAACAATAATAATAACAGTTGTAGCGATAATAATAATAGTAAAAAGGATTTATAATAATAGTTATATGGATAAAGACAAGAGTAATACGGATAGTAAACAATAGTAATAAGAATAATAATAACAGTTATAGCGATAATAATAATAGTAACAAGAATAATAATAACAGTTATAGCGATAATAATAATAATAATATGGATAATAATAGTAGTTATAAGGAGAAAGACAAGAGGAATAGGGATAATAATAATAGTAACAAGAATAATAGTAACAGTTATAGCGATAATAATAATAATAATAAGGATAATAATAATAGTTATAAGGATAAAGACAAGAGTAATAGGGATAGTAACAATAGAATAACCATAATAATAACAGTTATAGCGATAATAATAATAGTATAAAGGATAATAATAACAGTTATAGCGATAATAATTATAGTAATAAGGATAATAATAATAGTTATAAGGATAAAGACAAGGCCAATAGGGATAATAATAATAGTAATAAGAATAATAATAACAGTTATTAGCGATAATAATAATAGTTATAAGGATAAAGACAAGAGTAATAGGGATAGTAACAATAGAATAACCATAATAATAACAGTTATAGCGATAATAATAATAGTAATAAGAATAATAATAATAGTTATAAGGATAAAGACAAGGGCAATAGCGATAATAATAATAGTAATAACAATAATAATAACAGTTGTAGCGATAATAATAATAGTAAAAAGGATTAATAATGATAGTTATATGGATAAAGACAAGAGTAATACGGATAGTAACAATAGTAATAAGAATAATAATAACAGTTATAGCGATAATAATAATAGTAACAAGAATAATAATAACAGTTATAGCGATAATAATAATAATAATATGGATAATAATAATAGTTATAGGGAGAAAGACAAGAGGAATAGGGATAATAATAATAGTAACAAGAATAATAATAACAGTTATAGCGGTAATAATAATAGTATTAAGGATAAAGGCAAGAGTAATACGGAGAGTAATAATAGTAACAAGAATAATAATAACAGTTATAGCGATAATAATAATAGTAATAAGGATAATAATAATAGTTATAAGGATATAGACAAGAGGAATAGGGATAATAATAATAGTAACAAGAATAATAATAACAGTTATAGCGGTAATAATAATAGTATTAAGGATAAAGGCAAGAGTAATACGGACAGTAATAATAGTAACAAGAATAATAATAACAGTTATAGCGATAATAATAATAGTAATAAGGATAATAATAATAGTTTATAAGGATAAATACAAGAGGAATAGGGATAATAGTAATAGTAATAAGAATAATAATAACAGTTATAGCGATAATAATAATAGTTATAATGATAAAGGCAAGAGTAATACGGATAGTAACAATAGAATAAACATAATAATAACAGTTATAGCGATAATAATAATAGTAATAAGGATAATAATATCAGTGATAGCGATAATAATAATAGTAACAAGAATAATAGTAACAGTTATAGCGATAATAATAATATAATAAGGATAATAATAATAGTTATAAGGAGGAAGACAAAAGGAATAGGGATAATAATAATAGTAACAAGAATAATAATAACAGTTATAGCGATAATAATAATAGTATTAAGGATAATAATAACAGTTATAGCGATAATAATAATAGTATTAAGGATAATAATAATAGTTATAAGGATAAAGACACGAGGAATAGGGATAATAGTAATAGTAATAAGAATAATAATAATAGGTACAAGGAGAAAGACAAGAGGAATAGGGATAATAATAATAGTAACAAGAATAATAATAACAGTTATAGCGATAATAATAATAGTATTAAGGATAATAATAACAGTTATAGCGATAATAATAATAGTATTAAGGATAATAATAATAGTAATAAGGATAATAGTAATAGTAATAAGAATAATAATAACAGGTATAGCGATAATAATAATAGTTATAAGGAGAAAGACAAGAGGAATAGGGATAATAATAATAGTAACAAGAATAATAGTAACAGTTATAGCGATAATAATAATAGTAATAAGGATAATAATAATAGTTATAAGGAGGAAGACAAGAGGAATAGGGATAATAATAATAGTAACAAGAATAATAATAACAGTTATAGCGATAATAATAATAGTGTTAAGGATAATAATAATAGTTATAAGGATAAAGACAAGAGTAATAGGGATAGTAACAATAGAATAACCATAATAATAACAGTTATAGCGATAATGATAATAGTATAAAGGATAATAATAACAGATATAGCGATAATAATAATAGTATCAAGAATAATAATAACAGTTATAGCGATAATAATAATAGTAATAAGGATAATAATAATAGTTATAAGGATAAATACAAGAGGAATAGGGATAATAGTAATAGTAATAAGAATAATAATAACAGTTATAGCGATAATAATAATAGTTATAATGATAAAGGCAAGAGTAATACGGATAGTAACAATAGAATAAACATAATAATAACAGTTATAGCGATAATAATAATAGTAATAAGGATAATAATAACAGTTATAGCGATAATAATAATAGTAACAAGAATAATAGTAACAGTTATAGCGATAATAATAATAATAATAAGGATAATAATAATAGTTATAAGGAGGAAGACAAAGGAATAGGGATAATAATAATAGTAACAAGAATAATAATAACAGTTTATAGCGGTAATAATAATAGTATTAAGGATAAAGGCAAGAGTAATACGGATAGTAACAATAGAATAAACATAATAATAACAGTTATAGCGATAATAATAATAGTAATAAGGATAATAATAACAGTTATAGCGATAATAATAATAATAATAAGGATAATAATAATAGTTATAAGGATAAAGACACGAGGAATAGGGATAATAGTAATAGTAATAAGAATAATAATAATAGGTACAAGGAGAAAGACAAGAGGAATAGGGATAATAATAATAGTAACAAGAATAATAATAACAGTTATAGCGATAATAATAATAGTATTAAGGATAATAATAACAGTTATAGCGATAATAATAATAGTATTAAGGAAATAATAATAGTAATAAGGATAATAGTAATAGTAATAAGAATAATAATAACAGGTATAGCGATAATAATAATAGTTATAAGGAGAAAGACAAGAGAATAGGGATAATAATAATAGTAACAAGAATAATAGTAACAGTTATAGCGATAATAATAATAGTAATAAGGATAATAATAATAGTTATAAGGAGGAAGACAAGAGGAATAGGGATAGTAACAATAGAATAACCATAATAATAACAGTTATAGCGATAATGATAATAGTATAAAGGATAATAATAACAGATATAGCGATAATAATAATAGTATCAAGAATAATAATAACAGTTATAGCGATAATAATAATAGTAATAAGGATAATAATAATAGTTATAAGGATAAATACAAGAGGAATAGGGATAATAGTAATAGTAATAAGAATAATAATAACAGTTATAGCGATAATAATAATAATAATAAGGATAATAATAATAGTTATAAGGAGGAAGACAAAAGGAATAGGGATAATAATAATAGTAACAAGAATAATAATAACAGTTATAGCGGTAATAATAATAGTATTAAGGATAAAGGCAAGAGTAATACGGATAGTAACAATAGAATAAACATAATAATAACAGTTATAGCGATAATAATAATAGTAATAAGGATAATAATAACAGTTATAGCGATAATAATAATAATAATAAGGATAATAATAATAGTTATAAGGATAAAGACAAGGCCAATAGGGATAATAATAATAGTAATAAGAATAATAATAACAGTTATTAGCGATAATAATAATAGTTATAAGGATAAAGACAAGAGTAATAGGGATAGTAACAATAGAATAACCATAATAATAACAGTTATAGCGATAATAATAATAGTAATAAGAATAATAATAATAGTTATAAGGATAAAGACAAGGGCAATAGCGATAATAATAATAGTAATAACAATAATAATAACAGTTGTAGCGATAATAATAATAGTAAAAAGGATTTATAATAATAGTTATATGGATAAAGACAAGAGTAATACGGATAGTAACAATAGTAATAAGAATAATAATAACAGTTATAGCGATAATAATAATAGTAACAAGAATAATAGTAACAGTTATAGCGATAATAATAATAATAATAAGGATAATAATAATAGTTATAAGGATAAAGACAAGAGTAATACGGATAGTAACAATAGTAATAAGAATAATAATAACAGTTATAGCGATAATAATAATAGTAACAAGAATAATAATAACAGTTATAGCGATAATAATAATAATAATATGGATAATAATAGTAGTTATAAGGAGAAAGACAAGAGGAATAGGGATAATAATAATAGTAACAAGAATAATAGTAACAGTTATAGCGATAATAATAATAATAATAAGGATAATAATAATAGTTATAAGGATAAAGACAAGAGTAATAGGGATAGTAACAATAGAATAACCATAATAATAACAGTTATTAGCGATAATAATAATAGTTATAAGGATAAAGACAAGAGTAATAGGGATAGTAATAATAGTAACAAGAATAATAATAACAGTTATAGCGATAATAATAATAGTAATAAGGATAATAATAATAGTTATAAGGATAAATACAAGAGGAATAGGGATAATAGTAATAGTAATAAGAATAGATAATAACAGTTTTAGCGATAATAATAATAGTTATAATGATAAAGGCAAGAGTAATACGGATAGTAACAATAGAATAAACATAATAATAACAGTTATAGCGATAATAATAATAGTAATAAGAATAATAATAACAGTTATAGCGATAATAATAATAATAATAAGGATAATAATAATAGTTATAAGGAGGAAGACAAAAGGAATAGGGATAATAATAATAGTAACAAGAATAATAATAACAGTTATAGCGGTAATAATAATAGTATTAAGGATAAAGGCAAGAGTAATACGGATAGTAACAATAGAATAAACATAATAATAACAGTTATAGCGATAATAATAATAGTAATAAGGATAATAATAACAGTTATAGCGATAATAATAATAATAATAAGGATAATAATAATAGTTATAAGGATAAAGACAAGGCCAATAGGGATAATAATAATAGTAATAAGAATAATAATAACAGTTATTAGCGATAATAATAATAGTTATAAGGATAAAGACAAGAGTAATAGGGATAGTAACAATAGAATAACCATAATAATAACAGTTATAGCGATAATAATAATAGTAATAAGAATAATAATAATAGTTATAAGGATAAAGACAAGGGCAATAGCGATAATAATAATAGTAATAACAATAATAATAACAGTTGTAGCGATAATAATAATAGTAAAAAGGATTTATAATAATAGTTATATGGATAAAGACAAGAGTAATACGGATAGTAACAATAGTAATAAGAATAATAATAACAGTTATAGCGATAATAATAATAGTAACAAGAATAATAGTAACAGTTATAGCGATAATAATAATAATAATAAGGATAATAATAATAGTTATAAGGATAAAGACAAGAGTAATACGGATAGTAACAATAGTAATAAGAATAATAATAACAGTTATAGCGATAATAATAATAGTAACAAGAATAATAATAACAGTTATAGCGATAATAATAATAATAATATGGATAATAATAGTAGTTATAAGGAGAAAGACAAGAGGAATAGGGATAATAATAATAGTAACAAGAATAATAGTAACAGTTATAGCGATAATAATAATAATAATAAGGATAATAATAATAGTTATAAGGATAAAGACAAGAGTAATAGGGATAGTAACAATAGAATAACCATAATAATAACAGTTATTAGCGATAATAATAATAGTTATAAGGATAAAGACAAGAGTAATAGGGATAGTAATAATAGTAACAAGAATAATAATAACAGTTATAGCGATAATAATAATAGTAATAAGGATAATAATAATAGTTATAAGGATAAATACAAGAGGAATAGGGATAATAGTAATAGTAATAAGAATAATAATAACAGTTTTAGCGATAATAATAATAGTTATAATGATAAAGGCAAGAGTAATACGGATAGTAACAATAGAATAAACATAATAATAACAGTTATAGCGATAATAATAATAGTAATAAGGATAATAATATCAGTGATAGCGATAATAATAATAGTAACAAGAATAATAGTAACAGTTATAGCGATAATAATAATAATAATAAGAAGGATAATAATAATAGTTATAAGGAGGAAGACAAAAGGAATAGGGATAATAATAATAGTAACAAGAATAATAATAACAGTTATAGCGGTAATAATAATAGTATTAAGGATAAAGGCAAGAGTAATACGGATAGTAACAATAGAATAAACATAATAATAACAGTTATAGCGATAATAATAATAGTAATAAGGATAATAATAACAGTTATAGCGATAATAATAATAATAATAAGGATAATAATAATAGTTATAAGGATAAAGACACGAGGAATAGGGATAATAGTATGTGACGTATCGGTTCAGGGAACGAAAGAAAAGTTCCCTGCGGGGGAGGGCGACCAGGGAAAGTGGCCCTCCGCTTACCGAAGTCTACAATCCACGGACGATTTTTAATCCGGGCGCCAGTGCGTAAGCACTCGTCCAGGGAATACGCCCTTCCGGCAGCTCGTTCGGGAGCGAAACTCAGAGGGGGTCGGTAAAAAGAAAATAAATGACCCGCGAGTATAGAGTAACGATAAACTTTATTCTGGCCGAAATAGGCCGCGACGATCTCAAAAATTCTGAGCCCCACGCGGTACAACGTACGGTCGGGAGGAGGGTACGCAGTCGCCAATCGCGAGAAGGGTTTCGCGACGCGGGGGCTCACGATACAAAGAAAACGCGGTACGGAATAACCGATATCGGACGCACGCGTAAGGGGAGCACACCCTCTCTGTGGTGTGGACAGAAAGGGGACGCTGGTCCTAAAACCCAAAATACAAAAGAAAGATTTAACGAAAATTACGGGCGCGCGGCGCAACGCGGCACGGAGGCGCGGAAAAATCGGCGCGAACGCGAACGAAGCGCGGCCTCTCGGGTCCCAGTCGCCGGGGCTGGTGGTCCTACCGCGAGGTACCACCCGCACACACGCACACTCACAAAAAAGACGCACGGCGGAGTGCGCCGGGATGCAATCCCAGAAAACAAAGGGTCCTACCTTTATCGCTGGTGGAGGTGGACGCCTTCTCGGAACTCGGATCGGCAAAACAGAAAAAATCACACACACAAAACGCACAAAACCAAGAGAAAAAAACCAAAAAAAAAGGAAAACACAACGCGCGAACGGGAAACGAAAGGAAACCAAAAAAAAAACGGAAAACTCGAAACTGGGAAACGGCGGAGATCTCAAAAACAAAACCGATTGCTTGCGCGGCTCGCTTGCTAATCCTCTCGCGAATTCCTTCCCGATCTTCCGCCCGGTCTCCCGGTGCGCGGGGTTCCCCCACCCCGAGGATTTCGGTGTTGGGGATGGGCCACCGCGCATCCTTTGTCGGCCAGGTCCTGGGGCCCCCTTCGGGTGGTGGCTGGGGGTGGCTTGTCCCCAGGCCTGGCATCCTCTGGTGGTGGCTGCCGGTCGCCCCCGCGGCAGCAGACGGGGTGGCTCGGCGACCGGACAGCCGGCGGCGTCTTTCTTCCGGTGGACCCATCCCGCGCCTCCGTCACTCGGGTGGAGGTTCCCGTTGCAACCGGGGACACGGGCTCCTCTTCCTTGGCGCTCCTGCTGGAAGGGGGGGGGGAAAGAGTGGGAGGGCCGCGCGAACACAAAACAACAAACAAAAAAAACATTCGCAACGCATCCATCCCTCCACACTGCCCCCAGCGGCTGGGGTGTCGCTGGGCGGAGGAGGGAGGCCGGCGGGCCTGGTGGCCATTCGTAACGAGGTCAAAGGGTGCCTCGTTACAAGTAATAGTAATAAGAATAATAATAATAGGTACAAGGAGAAAGGCAAGAGGAATAGGGATAATAATAATAGTAACAAGAATAATAATAACAGTTATAGCGATAATAATAATAGTATTAAGGATAATAATAACAGTTATAGCGATAATAATAATAGTATTAAGGATAATAATAATAGTAATAAGGATAATAGTAATAGTAATAAGAATAATAATAACAGGTATAGCGATAATAATAATAGTTATAAGGAGAAAGACAAGAGGAATAGGGATAATAATAATAGTAACAAGAATAATAGTAACAGTTATAGCGATAATAATAATAGTAATAAGGATAATAATAATAGTTATAAGGAGGAAGACAAGAGGAATAGGGATAATAATAATAGTAACAAGAATAATAATAACAGTTATAGCGATAATAATAATAGTGTTAAGGATAATAATAATAGTTATAAGGATAAAGACAAGAGTAATAGGGATAGTAACAATAGAATAACCATAATAATAACAGTTATAGCGATAATGATAATAGTATAAAGGATAATAATAACAGATATAGCGATAATAATAATAGTATCAAGAATAATAATAACAGTTATAGCGATTATAATAATAGTAATAAGGATAATAATAATAGTTATAAGGATAAATACAAGAGGAATAGGGATAATAGTAATAGTAATAAGAATAATAATAACAGTTATAGCGATAATAATAATAGTTATAATGATAAAGGCAAGAGTAATACGGATAGTAACAATAGAATAAACATAATAATAACAGTTATAGCGATAATAATAATAGTAATAAGGATAATAATAACAGTGATAGCGATAATAATAATAGTAACAAGAATAATAGTAACAGTTATAGCGATAATAATAATAATAATAAGGATAATAATAATAGTTATAAGGAGGAAGACAAAAGGAATAGGGATAATAATAATAGTAACAAGAATAATAATAACAGTTATAGCGGTAATAGTAATAGTATTAAGGATAAAGGCAAGAGTAATACGGATAGTAACAATAGAATAAACATAATAATAACAGTTATAGCGATAATAATAATAGTAATAAGGATAATAATAACAGTTATAGCGATAATAATAATAATAATAAGGATAATAATAATAGTTATAAGGATAAAGACACGAGGAATAGGGATAATAGTAATAGTAATAAGAATAATAATAACAGTTATAGCGATAATAATAATAATAATAAGGATAATAATAATAGGTACAAGGAGAAAGACAAGAGGAATAGGGATAATAATAATAGTAACAAGAATAATAATAACAGTTATAGCGATAATAATAATAGTATTAAGGATAATAATAACAGTTATAGCGATAATAATAATAGTATTAAGGATAATAATAATAGTAATAAGGATAATAGTAATAGTAATAAGAATAATAATAACAGGTATAGCGATAATAATAATAGTTATAAGGAGAAAGACAAGAGGAATAGGGATAATAATAATAGTAACAAGAATAATAGTAACAGTTATAGCGATAATAATAATAGTAATAAGGATAATAATAATAGTTATAAGGAGGAAGACAAGAGGAATAGGGATAATAATAATAGTAACAAGAATAATAATAACAGTTATAGCGATAATAATAATAGTGTTAAGGATAATAATAATAGTTATAAGGATAAAGACAAGAGTAATAGGGATAGTAACAATAGAATAACCATAATAATAACAGTTATAGCGATAATGATAATAGTATAAAGGATAATAATAACAGATATAGCGATAATAATAATAGTATCAAGAATAATAATAACAGTTATAGCGATAATAATAATAGTAATAAGGATAATAATAATAGTTATAAGGATAAATACAAGAGGAATAGGGATAATAGTAATAGTAATAAGAATAATAATAACAGTTATAGCGATAATAATAATAGTTATAATGATAAAGGCAAGAGTAATACGGATAGTAACAATAGAATAAACATAATAATAACAGTTATAGCGATAATACTAATAGTAATAAGGATAATAATAACAGTTAAAGCGATAATAATAATAGTAACAAGAAAAATAGTAACAGTTATAGCGATAATAATAATAATAATAAGGATAATAATAATAGTTATAAGGAGGAAGACAAAAGGAATAGGGATAATAATAATAGTAACAAGAATAATAATAACAGTTATAGCGGTAATAATAATAGTATTAAGGATAAAGGCAAGAGTAATACGGATAGTAACAATAGAATAAACATAATAATAACAGTTATAGCGATAATAATAATAGTAATAAGGATAATAATAACAGTTAAGACGATAATAATAATAATAATAAGGATAATAATAATAGTTATAAGGATAAAGACACGAGGAATAGGGATAATAGTAATAGTAATAAGAATAATAATAACAGTTATAGCGATAATAATAATAATAATAAGGATAATAATAATAGGTACAAGGAGAAAGACAAGAGGAATAGGGATAATAATAATAGTAACAAGAATAATAATAACAGTTATAGCGATAATAATAATAGTATTAAGGATAAAGACAAGAGTAATACGGTCAGTAATAATAGTAACAAGAATAATAATAACAGTTATAGCGATAATAATAATAGTATTAAGGATAATAATAACAGTTATAGCGATAATAATAATAGTATTAAGGATAATAATAATAGTAATAAGGATAATAGTAATAGTAATAAGAATAATAATAACAGGTATAGC
Source organism: Megachile ligniseca (assembly GCA_945859555.1). Lineage (NCBI taxonomy): Eukaryota > Metazoa > Arthropoda > Insecta > Hymenoptera > Megachilidae > Megachile > Megachile ligniseca. The sequence continues at coordinate 12,933 of CAMAOC010000382.1, forward strand.
GATAATAATAATAGTTATAAGGAGAAAGACAAGAGGAATAGGGATAATAATAATAGTAACGAGAATAATAGTAACAGTTATAGCGATAATAATAATAGTAATAAGGATAATAATAATAGTTATAAGGAGGAAGACAAGAGGAATAGGGATAATAATAATAGTAACAAGAATAATAATAACAGTTATAGCGATAATAATAATAGTGTTAAGGATAATAATAATAGTTATAAGGATAAAGACAAGAGTAATAGGGATAGTAACAATAGAATAACCATAATAATAACAGTTATAGCGATAATAATAATAGTAAAAAGGATTAATAATAATAGTTATATGGATAAAGACAAGAGTAATACGGATAGTAACAATAGTAATAAGAATAATAATAACAGTTATAGCGATAATAATAATAGTAATAACAATAATAATAACAGTTATAGCGATAATAATAATAGTAATAAGGATTAATAATAATAGTTATATGGATAAAGACAAGAGCGATACGGATAGTAACAATAGTAATAAGAATAATAATAACAGTTATAGCGATAATAATAATAATAATAATAATAAGGATAATAATAATAGTTATAAGGATAAGGACAAGAGGAATAGGGATAATAGTAATAGTAATAAGAATAATAATAACAGTTATAGCGATAATAATAATAATAATAAGGATAAAAATAATAGGTATAAGGAGAAAGACAAGAGGAATAGGGATAATAATAATAGTAACAAGAATAATAACAACAGTTATGGCGATAATAATAATAGTAACAAGAATAATAATAACAGTTATAGCGATAATAATAATAATAATAAGGATAATAATAATACTTATAGGGAGAAAGACAAGAGGAATAGGGATAATAATAATAGTAACAAGAATAATAATAACAGTTATAGCGGTAATAATAATAGTATTAAGGATAAAGGCAAGAGTAATACGGAGAGTAATAATAGTAACAAGAATAATAATAACAGTTATAGCGATAATAATAATAGTAATAAGGATAATAATAATAGTTATAAGGATATAGACAAGAGTAATAGGGATAGTAACAATAGAATAACCATAATAATAACAGTTGTAGCGATAATCATAATAGTATAAAGGATAATAATAACAGTTATAGCGATAATAATTATAGTAATAAGGATAATAATAATAGTTATAAGGATAAAGACAAGGCCAATAGGGATAATAATAATAGTAATAAGAATAATAATAACAGTTATTAGCGATAATAATAATAGTTATAAGGATAAAGACAAGAGTAATAGGGATAGTAACAATAGAATAACCATAATAATAACAGTTATAGCGATAATAATAATAATAATATGGATAATAATAATAGTTATAAGGAGAAAGACTAGAGGAATAGGGTTAATAATAATAGTAACAAGAATAATAACAACAGTTATAGCGATAACAATAATAATAATAAGGATAATAATAATAGTTATAAGGAGAAAGACAAAAGGAATGGGGATAATAATAATAGTAACGAGAATAATAGTAACAGTTATAGCGATAATAATAATAATATTAAGGATAAAAGGCAAGAGTAATACGGACAGTAATAATAGTAACAAGAATAATAATAACAGTTATAGCGATAATAATAATAGTGATAAGGATAAAGACAAGGGCAATAGCGATAATAATATTAGTAATAACAATAATAATAACAGTTGTAGCGATAATAATAATAGTAAAAAGGATTTATAATAATAGTTATATGGATAAAGACAAGAGTAATACGGATAGTAACAATAGTAATAAGAATAATAATAACAGTTATAGCGATAATAATAATAGTAACAAGAATAATAATAACAGTTATAGCGATAATAATAATAATAATATGGATAATAATAATAGTTATAAGGAGAAAGACAAGAGGAATAGGGATAATAATAATAGTAACAAGAATAATAGTAACAGTTATAGCGATAATAATAATAAGGATAATAATAATAGTTATAAGGATAAAGACAAGAGTAATACGGATAGTAACAATAGTAATAAGAATAATAATAACAGTTATAGCGATAATAATAATAGTAACAAGAATAATAATAACAGTTATAGCGATAATAATAATAATAATAAGGATAATAATAATAGTTATAAGGATAAAGACAAGAGTAATAGGGATAGTAACAATAGAATAACCATAATAATAACAGTTATTAGCGATAATAATAATAGTTATAAGGATAAAGACAAGAGTAATAGGGATAGTAATAATAGTAACAAGAATAATAATAACAGTTATAGCGATAATAATAATAGTAATAAGGATAATAATAATAGTTATAAGGATAAATACAAGAGGAATAGGGATAATAGTAATAGTAATAAGAATAATAATAACAGTTATAGCGATAATAATAATAGTTATAATGATAAAGGCAAGAGTAATACGGATAGTAACAATAGAATAAACATAATAATAACAGTTATAGCGATAATAATAATAGTAATAAGGATAATAATAACAGTGATAGCGATAATAATAATAGTAACAAGAATAATAGTAACAGTTATAGCGATAATAATAATAATAATAAGGATAATAATAATAGTTATAAGGAGGAAGACAAAAGGAATAGGGATAATAATAATAGTAACAAGAATAATAATAACAGTTATAGCGGTAATAGTAATAGTATTAAGGATAAAGGCAAGAGTAATACGGATAGTAACAATAGAATAAACATAATAATAACAGTTATAGCGATAATAATAATAGTAATAAGGATAATAATAACAGTTATAGCGATAATAATAATAATAATAAGGATAATAATAATAGTTATAAGGATAAAGACACGAGGAATAGGGATAATAGTAATAGTAATAAGAATAATAATAACAGTTATAGCGATAATAATAATAATAATAAGGATAATAATAATAGGTACAAGGAGAAAGACAAGAGGAATAGGGATAATAATAATAGTAACAAGAATAATAATAACAGTTATAGCGATAATAATAATAGTATTAAGGATAATAATAACAGTTATAGCGATAATAATAATAGTATTAAGGATAATAATAATAGTAATAAGGATAATAGTAATAGTAATAAGAATAATAATAACAGGTATAGCGATAATAATAATAGTTATAAGGAGAAAGACAAGAGGAATAGGGATAATAATAATAGTAACAAGAATAATAGTAACAGTTATAGCGATAATAATAATAGTAATAAGGATAATAATAATAGTTATAAGGAGGAAGACAAGAGGAATAGGGATAATAATAATAGTAACAAGAATAATAATAACAGTTATAGCGATAATAATAATAGTGTTAAGGATAATAATAATAGTTATAAGGATAAAGACAAGAGTAATAGGGATAGTAACAATAGAATAACCATAATAATAACAGTTATAGCGATAATGATAATAGTATAAAGGATAATAATAACAGATATAGCGATAATAATAATAGTATCAAGAATAATAATAACAGTTATAGCGATAATAATAATAGTAATAAGGATAATAATAATAGTTATAAGGATAAATACAAGAGGAATAGGGATAATAGTAATAGTAATAAGAATAATAATAACAGTTATAGCGATAATAATAATAGTTATAATGATAAAGGCAAGAGTAATACGGATAGTAACAATAGAATAAACATAATAATAACAGTTATAGCGATAATACTAATAGTAATAAGGATAATAATAACAGTTAAAGCGATAATAATAATAGTAACAAGAAAAATAGTAACAGTTATAGCGATAATAATAATAATAATAAGGATAATAATAATAGTTATAAGGAGGAAGACAAAAGGAATAGGGATAATAATAATAGTAACAAGAATAATAATAACAGTTATAGCGGTAATAATAATAGTATTAAGGATAAAGGCAAGAGTAATACGGATAGTAACAATAGAATAAACATAATAATAACAGTTATAGCGATAATAATAATAGTAATAAGGATAATAATAACAGTTAAGACGATAATAATAATAATAATAAGGATAATAATAATAGTTATAAGGATAAAGACACGAGGAATAGGGATAATAGTAATAGTAATAAGAATAATAATAACAGTTATAGCGATAATAATAATAATAATAAGGATAATAATAATAGGTACAAGGAGAAAGACAAGAGGAATAGGGATAATAATAATAGTAACAAGAATAATAATAACAGTTATAGCGATAATAATAATAGTATTAAGGATAAAGACAAGAGTAATACGGACAGTAATAATAGTAACAAGAATAATAATAACAGTTATAGCGATAATAATAATAGTATTAAGGATAATAATAACAGTTATAGCGATAATAATAATAGTATTAAGGATAATAATAATAGTAATAAGGATAATAGTAATAGTAATAAGAATAATAATAACAGGTATAGCGATAATAATAATAGTTATAAGGAGAAAGACAAGAGGAATAGGGATAATAATAATAGTAACGAGAATAATAGTAACAGTTATAGCGATAATAATAATAGTAATAAGGATAATAATAATAGTTATAAGGAGGAAGACAAGAGGAATAGGGATAATAATAATAGTAACAAGAATAATAATAACAGTTATAGCGATAATAATAATAGTGTTAAGGATAATAATAATAGTTATAAGGATAAAGACAAGAGTAATAGGGATAGTAACAATAGAATAACCATAATAATAACAGTTATAGCGATAATGATAATAGTATAAAGGATAATAATAACAGTTATAGCGATAATAATTATAGTAATAAGGATAATAATAACAGTTATAAGGATGAAGACAAGAGTAATACGGACAGTAATAATAGTAACAAGAATAATAATAACAGTTATAGCGATAATAATAATAGTGTTAAGAATAATAATAATAGTTATAAGGATAAAGACAAGAGTAATACGGATAGTAACAATAGAATAAGAATAATAATAACAGGTATAGCGATAATAATAATAGTTATAAGGAGAAAGACAAGAGGAATAGGGATAATAATAATAGTAACAAGAATAATAGTAACAGTTGTAGCGATAATAATAATAGTAATAAGGATAATAATAATAGTTATAAGGAGGAAGACAAGAGGAATAGGGATAATAATAATAGTAACAAGAATAATAATAACAGTTATAGCGATAATAATAATAGTGTTAAGGATAATAATAATAGTTATAAGGATAAAGACAAGAGTAATAGGGATAGTAACAATAGAATAACCATAATAATAACAGTTATAGCGATAATGATAATAGTATAAAGGATAATAATAACAGATATAGCGATAATAATAATAGTATCAAGAATAATAATAACAGTTATAGCGATAATAATAATAGTAATAAGGATAATAATAATAGTTATAAGGATAAATACAAGAGGAATAGGGATAATAGTAATAGTAATAAGAATAATAATAACAGTTATAGCGATAATAATAATAGTTATAATGATAAAGGCAAGAGTAATACGGATAGTAACAATAGAATAAACATAATAATAACAGTTATAGCGATAATACTAATAGTAATAAGGATAATAATAACAGTTAAAGCGATAATAATAATAGTAACAAGAAAAATAGTAACAGTTATAGCGATAATAATAATAATAATAAGGATAATAATAATAGTTATAAGGAGGAAGACAAAAGGAATAGGGATAATAATAATAGTAACAAGAATAATAATAACAGTTATAGCGGTAATAATAATAGTATTAAGGATAAAGGCAAGAGTAATACGGATAGTAACAATAGAATAAACATAATAATAACAGTTATAGCGATAATAATAATAGTAATAAGGATAATAATAACAGTTAAGACGATAATAATAATAATAATAAGGATAATAATAATAGTTATAAGGATAAAGACACGAGGAATAGGGATAATAGTAATAGTAATAAGAATAATAATAACAGTTATAGCGATAATAATAATAATAATAAGGATAATAATAATAGGTACAAGGAGAAAGACAAGAGGAATAGGGATAATAATAATAGTAACAAGAATAATAATAACAGTTATAGCGATAATAATAATAGTATTAAGGATAAAGACAAGAGTAATACGGACAGTAATAATAGTAACAAGAATAATAATAACAGTTATAGCGATAATAATAATAGTATTAAGGATAATAATAACAGTTATAGCGATAATAATAATAGTATTAAGGATAATAATAATAGTAATAAGGATAATAGAAATAGTAATAAGAATAATAATAACAGGTATAGCGATAATAATAATAGTTATAAGGAGAAAGACAAGAGGAATAGGGATAATAATAATAGTAACGAGAATAATAGTAACAGTTATAGCGATAATAATAATAGTAATAAGGATAATAATAATAGTTATAAGGAGGAAGACAAGAGGAATAGGGATAATAATAATAGTAACAAGAATAATAATAACAGTTATAGCGATAATAATAATAGTGTTAAGGATAATAATAATAGTTATAAGGATAAAGACAAGAGTAATAGGGATAGTAACAATAGAATAACCATAATAATAACAGTTATAGCGATAATGATAATAGTATAAAGGATAATAATAACAGTTATAGCGATAATAATTATAGTAATAAGGATAACAATAACAGTTATAAGGATGAAGACAAGAGTAATACGGACAGTAATAATAGTAACAAGAATAATAATAACAGTTATAGCGATAATAATAATAGTGTTAAGAATAATAATAATAGTTATAAGGATAAAGACAAGAGTAATACGGATAGTAACAATAGAATAAGGATAATAATAACAGTTTTAGCGATAATAATAATAGTATTAAGGAGAAAGACAAGAGGAATAGGGATGATAATAATAGTAACAAGAATAATAACAACAGTTGTAGCGATAATAATAATAGTAAAAAGGATTAATAATAATAGTTATATGGATAAAGACAAGAGTAATACGGATAGTAACAATAGTAATAAGAATAATAATAACAGTTATAGCGATAATAATAATAGTAATAACAATAATAATAACAGTTATAGCGATAATAATAATAGTAATAAGGATTAATAATAATAGTTATATGGATAAAGACAAGAGCGATACGGATAGTAACAATAGTAATAAGAATAATAATAACAGTTATAGCGATAATAATAATAGTAATAAGGATAATAATAACAGTTATAGCGATAATAATAATAATAATAATAATAAGGATAATAATAACAGTTATTAGCGATAATAATAATAGTTATAAGGATAAAGACAAGAGTAATAGGGATAGTAACAATAGAATAACCATAATAATAACAGTTATAGCGATAATAATAATAATAATATGGATAATAATAATAGTTATAAGGAGAAAGACTAGAGGAATAGGGATAATAATAATAGTAACAAGAATAATAACAACAGTTATAGCGATAATAATAATAATAATAAGGATAATAATAATAGTTATAAGGAGAAAGACAAAAGGAATGGGGATAATAATAATAGTAACGAGAATAATAGTAACAGTTATAGCGATAATAATAATAATATTAAGGATAAAAGGCAAGAGTAATACGGACAGTAATAATAGTAACAAGAATAATAATAACAGTTATAGCGATAATAATAATAGTTATAATGATAGAGGCAAGAGTAATACGGATAGTAACAATAGAATAAACATAATAATAACAGTTATAGCGATAATAATAATAGTAATAAGGAGAATAATAACAGTTATAGCGATAATAATAATAGTAACAAGAATAATAGTAACAGTTATAGCCATAATAATAATAATAATAAGGATAATAATAATAGTTATAAGGAGGAAGACAAAAGGAATAGGGATAATAATAATAGTAACAAGAATAATAATAACAGTTATAGCGGTAATAATAATAGTATTAAGGATAAAGGCAAGAGTAATACGGATAGTAACAATAGAATAAACATAATAATAACAGTTATAGCGATAATAATAATAGTAATAAGGATAATAATAACAGTTATAGCGATAATAATAATAATAATAAGGATAATAATAATAGTTATAAGGATAAAGACACGAGGAATAGGGATAATAGTAATAGTAATAAGAATAATAATAACAGTTATAGCGATAATAATAATAATAATAAGGATAATAATAATAGGTACAAGGAGAAAGACAAGAGGAATAGGGATAATAATAATAGTAACAAGAATAATAATAACAGTTATAGCGATAATAATAATAGTATTAAGGATAATAATAACAGTTATAGCGATAATAATAATAGTATTAAGGATAATAATAATAGTAATAAGGATAATAGTAATAGTAATAAGAATAATAATAACAGGTATAGCGATAATAATAATAGTTATAAGGAGAAAGACAAGAGGAATAGGGATAATAATAATAGTAACAAGAATAATAGTAACAGTTATAGCGATAATAATAATAGTAATAAGGATAATAATAATAGTTATAATGATAAAGGCAAGAGTAATACGGATAGTAACAATAGAATAAACATAATAATAACAGTTATAGCGATAATAATAATAGTAATAAGGATAATAATAACAGTTATAGCGATAATAATAATAGTAACAAGAATAATAATAACAGTTATAGCGATAATAATAATAGTGTCAAGGATAATAATAATAGTTATAAGGATAAAGACAAGAGTAATAGGGATAGTAACAATAGAATAACCATAATAATAACAGTTATAGCGATAATGATAATAGTATAAAGGATAATAATAACAGTTATAGCGATAATAATTATAGTAATAAGGATAATAATAACAGTTATAAGGTTAAAGACAAGAGTAATACGGACAGTAATAATAGTAACAAGAATAATAATAACAGTTATAGCGATAATAATAATAGTAACTAGGATAATAATAATAGTTATAAGGAGGAAGACAAGAGGAATAGGGATAATAATAATAGTAACAAGAATAATAATAACAGTTATAGCGATAATAATAATAGTGTTAAGAATAATAATAATAGTTATAAGGATAAAGACAAGAGTAATACGGATAGTAACAATAGAATAAGGATAATAATAACAGTTTTAGCGATAATAATAATAGTATTAAGGAGAAAGACAAGAGGAATAGGGATAATAATAATAGTAACAAGAATAATAACAACAGTTATAGCGATAATAATAATAGTAAAAAGGATTAATAATAATAGTTATATGGATAAAGACAAGAGTAATACGGATAGTAACAATAGTAATAAGAATAATAATAACAGTTATAGCGATAATAATAATAGTAATAAGGATAATAATAACAGTTATAGCGATAATAATAATAATAATAATAATAAGGATAATAATAATAGTTATAAGGAGAAAGACAAAAGGAATGGGGATAATAATAATAGTAACGAGAATAATAATAACAGTTATAGCGGTAATAATAATAATATTAAGGATAAAGGCAAGAGTAATACGGACAGTAATAATAGTAACAAGAATAATAATAACAGTTATAGCGATAATAATAATAGTATTAAGGATAATAATAACAGTTATAGCGATAATAATAATAGTATTAAGGATAATAATAATAGTAATAAGGATAATAGTAATAGTAATAAGAATAATAATAACAGGTATAGCGATAATAATAATAGTTATAAGGAGAAAGACAAGAGGAATAGGGATAATAATAATAGTAACGAGATTAATAGTAACAGTTATAGCGATAATAATAATAGTAATAAGGATAATAATAATAGTTATAAGGAGGAAGACAAGAGGAATAGGGATAATAATAATAGTAACAAGAATAATAATAACAGTTATAGCGATAATAATAATAGTGTTAAGGATAATAATAATAGTTATAAGGATAAAGACAAGAGTAATAGGGATAGTAACAATAGAATAACCATAATAATAACAGTTATAGCGATAATAATAATAGTAAAAAGGATTAATAATAATAGTTATATGGATAAAGACAAGAGTAATACGGATAGTAACAATAGTAATAAGAATAATAATAACAGTTATAGCGATAATAATAATAGTAATAACAATAATAATAACAGTTATAGCGATAATAATAATAGTAATAAGGATTAATAATAATAGTTATATGGATAAAGACAAGAGCGATACGGATAGTAACAATAGTAATAAGAATAATAATACAGTTATAGCGATAATAATAATAATAATAAGGATAAAAATAATAGGTATAAGGAGAAAGACAAGAGGAATAGGGATAATAATAATAGTAACAAGAATAATAACAACAGTTATGGCGATAATAATAATAGTAACAAGAATAATAATAACAGTTATAGCGATAATAATAATAATAATAAGGATAATAATAATACTTATAGGGAGAAAGACAAGAGGAATAGGGATAATAATAATAGTAACAAGAATAATAATAACAGTTATAGCGGTAATAATAATAGTATTAAGGATAAAGGCAAGAGTAATACGGAGAGTAATAATAGTAACAAGAATAATAATAACAGTTATAGCGATAATAATAATAGTAATAAGGGATAATAATAATAGTTATAAGGATATAGACAAGAGTAATAGGGATAGTAACAATAGAATAACCATAATAATAACAGTTGTAGCGATAATCATAATAGTATAAAGGATAATAATAACAGTTATAGCGATAATAATTATAGTAATAAGGATAATAATAATAGTTATAAGGATAAAGACAAGGCCAATAGGGATAATAATAATAGTAATAAGAATAATAATAACAGTTATTAGCGATAATAATAATAGTTATAAGGATAAAGACAAGAGTAATAGGGATAGTAACAATAGAATAACCATAATAATAACAGTTATAGCGATAATAATAATAATAATATGGATAATAATAATAGTTATAAGGAGAAAGACTAGAGGAATAGGGTTAATAATAATAGTAACAAGAATAATAACAACAGTTATAGCGATAACAATAATAATAATAAGGATAATAATAATAGTTATAAGGAGAAAGACAAAAGGAATGGGGATAATAATAATAGTAACGAGAATAATAGTAACAGTTATAGCGATAATAATAATAATATTAAGGATAAAAGGCAATAGTAATACGGACAGTAATAATAGTAACAAGAATAATAATAACAGTTATAGCGATAATAATAATAGTGATAAGGATAAAGACAAGGGCAATAGCGATAATAATATTAGTAATAACAATAATAATAACAGTTGTAGCGATAATAATAATAGTAAAAAGGATTTATAATAATAGTTATATGGATAAAGACAAGAGTAATACGGATAGTAACAATAGTAATAAGAATAATAATAACAGTTATAGCGATAATAATAATAGTAACAAGAATAATAATAACAGTTTATAGCGATAATAATAATAATAATATGGATAATAATAATAGTTATAAGGAGAAAGACAAGAGGAATAGGGATAATAATAATAGTAACAAGAATAATAGTAACAGTTATAGCGATAATAATAATAATAATAAGGATAATAATAATAGTTATAAGGATAAAGACAAGAGTAATACGGATAGTAACAATAGTAATAAGAATAATAATAACAGTTATAGCGATAATAATAATAGTAACAAGAATAATAATAACAGTTATAGCGATAATAATAATAATAATAAGGATAATAATAATAGTTATAAGGATAAAGACAAGAGTAATAGGGATAGTAACAATAGAATAACCATAATAATAACAGATATTAGCGATAATAATAATAGTTATAAGGATAAAGACAAGAGTAATAGGGATAGTAATAATAGTAACAAGAATAATAATAACAGTTATAGCGATAATAATAATAGTAATAAGGATAATAATAATAGTTATAAGGATAAATACAAGAGGAATAGGGATAATAGTAATAGTAATAAGAATAATAATAACAGTTATAGCGATAATAATAATAGTTATAATGATAAAGGCAAGAGTAATACGGATAGTAACAATAGAATAAACATAATAATAACAGTTATAGCGATAATAATAATAGTAATAAGGATAATAATAACAGTGATAGCGATAATAATAATAGTAACAAGAATAATAGTAACAGTTTAGCGATAATAATAATAATAATAAGGATAATAATAATAGTTATAAGGAGGAAGACAAAAGGAATAGGGATAATAATAATAGTAACAAGAATAATAATAACAGTTATAGCGGTAATAGTAATAGTATTAAGGATAAAGGCAAGAGTAATACGGATAGTAACAATAGAATAAACATAATAATAACAGTTATAGCGATAATAATAATAGTAATAAGGATAATAATAACAGTTATAGCGATAATAATAATAATAATAAGGATATAATAATAGTTATAAGGATAAAGACACGAGGAATAGGGATAATAGTAATAGTAATAAGAATAATAATAACAGTTATAGCGATAATAATAATAATAATAAGGATAATAATAATAGGTACAAGGAGAAAGACAAGAGGAATAGGGATAATAATAATAGTAACAAGAATAATAATAACAGTTATAGCGATAATAATAATAGTATTAAGGATAATAATAACAGTTATAGCGATAATAATAATAGTATTAAGGATAATAATAATAGTAATAAGGATAATAGTAATAGTAATAAGAATAATAATAACAGGTATAGCGATAATAATAATAGTTATAAGGAGAAAGACAAGAGGAATAGGGATAATAATAATAGTAACAGTTATAGCGATAATAATAATAGTAATAAGGATAATAATAATAGTTATAAGGAGGAAGACAAGAGGAATAGGGATAATAATAATAGTAACAAGAATAATAATAACAGTTATAGCCGATAATAATAATAGTGTTAAGGATAATAATAATAGTTATAAGGATAAAGACAAGAGTATAGGGATAGTAACAATAGAATAACCATAATAATAACAGTTATAGCGATAATGATAATAGTATAAAGGATAATAATAACAGATATAGCGATAATAATAATAGTATCAAGAATAATAATAACAGTTATAGCGATAATAATAATAGTAATAAGGATAATAATAATAGTTATAAGGATAAATACAAGAGGAATAGGGATAATAGTAATAGTAATAAGAATAATAATAACAGTTATAGCGATAATAATAATAGTTATAATGATAAAGGCAAGAGTAATACGGATAGTAACAATAGAATAAACATAATAATAACAGTTATAGCGATAATACTAATAGTAATAAGGATAATAATAACAGTTTAAAGCGATAATAATAATAGTAACAAGAAAAATAGTAACAGTTATAGCGATAATAATAATAATAATAAGGATAATAATAATAGTTATAAGGAGGAAGACAAAAGGAATAGGGATAATAATAATAGTAACAAGAATAATAATAACAGTTATAGCGGTAATAATAATAGTATTAAGGATAAAGACAAGAGTAATACGGGACAGTAATAATAGTAACAAGAATAATAATAACAGTTATAGCGATAATAATAATAGTATTAAGGATAATAATAACAGTTATAGCGATAATAATAATAGTATTAAGGATAATAATAATAGTAATAAGGATAATAGTAATAGTAATAAGAATAATAATACAGGTATAGCGATAATAATAATAGTTATAAGGAGAAAGACAAGAGGAATAGGGATAATAATAATAGTAACGAGAATAATAGTAACAGTTTATAGCGATAATAATAATAGTAATAAGGATAATAATAATAGTTATAAGGGAGGAAGACAAGAGGAATAGGGATAATATAATAGTAACAAGAATAATAATAACAGTTATAGCGATAATAATAATAGTGTTAAGGATAATAATAATAGTTATAAGGATAAAGACAAGAGTAATAGGGATAGTAACAATAGAATAACCATAATAATAACAGTTTATAGCGATAATGATAATAGTATAAAGGATAATAATAACAGTTATAGCGATAATAATTATAGTAATAAGGATAATAATAACAGTTATAAGGATGAAGACAAGAGTAATACGGACAGTAATAATAGTAACAAGAATAATAATAACAGTTATAGCGATAATAATAATAGTGTTAAGAATAATAATAATAGTTATAAGGATAAAGACAAGAGTAATACGGATAGTAACAATAGAATAAGGATAATAATAACAGTTTTAGCGATAATAATAATAGTATTAAGGAGAAAGACAAGAGGAATAGGGATGATAATAATAGTAACAAGAATAATAACAACAGTTGTAGCGATAATAATAATAGTAAAAAGGATTAATAATAATAGTTATATGGATAAAGACAAGAGTAATACGGATAGTAACAATAGTAATAAGAATAATAATAACAGTTATAGCGATAATAATAATAGTAATAACAATAATAATAACAGTTATAGCGATAATAATAATAGTAATAAGGATTAATAATAATAGTTATATGGATAAAGACAAGAGCGATACGGATAGTAACAATAGTAATAAGAATAATAATAACAGTTATAGCGATAATAATAATAGTAATAAGGATAATAATAACAGTTATAGCGATAATAATAATAATAATAATAATAAGGATAATAATAACAGTTATTAGCGATAATAATAATAGTTATAAGGATAAAGACAAGAGTAATAGGGATAGTAACAATAGAATAACCATAATAATAACAGTTATAGCGATAATAATAATAATAATATGGATAATAATAATAGTTATAAGGAGAAAGACTAGAGGAATAGGGATAATAATAATAGTAACAAGAATAATAACAACAGTTATAGCGATAATAATAATAATAATAAGGATAATAATAATAGTTATAAGGAGAAAGACAAAAGGAATGGGGATAATAATAATAGTAACGAGAATAATAGTAACAGTTATAGCGATAATAATAATAATATTAAGGATAAAAGGCAAGAGTAATACGGACAGTAATAATAGTAACAAGAATAATAATAACAGTTATAGCGATAATAATAATAGTTATAATGATAGAGGCAAGAGTAATACGGATAGTAACAATAGAATAAACATAACAATAACAGTTATAGCGATAATAATAATAGTAATAAGGATAATAATAACAGTTATAGCGATAATAATAATAGTAACAAGAATAATAGTAACAGTTATAGCCATAATAATAATAATAATAAGGATAATAATAATAGTTATAAGGAGGAAGACAAAAGGAATAGGGATAATAATAATAGTAACAAGAATAATAATAACAGTTATAGCGGTAATAATAATAGTATTAAGGATAAAGGCAAGAGTAATACGGATAGTAACAATAGAATAAACATAATAATAACAGTTATAGCGATAATAATAATAGTAATAAGGATAATAATAACAGTTATAGCGATAATAATAATAATAATAAGGATAATAATAATAGTTATAAGGATAAAGACACGAGGAATAGGGATAATAGTAATAGTAATAAGAATAATAATAACAGTTATAGCGATAATAATAATAATAATAAGGATAATAATAATAGGTACAAGGAGAAAGACAAGAGGAATAGGGATAATAATAATAGTAACAAGAATAATAATAACAGTTATAGCGATAATAATAATAGTATTAAGGATAATAATAACAGTTATAGCGATAATAATAATAGTATTAAGGATAATAATAATAGTAATAAGGATAATAGTAATAGTAATAAGAATAATAATAACAGGTATAGCGATAATAATAATAGTTATAAGGAGAAAGACAAGAGGAATAGGGATAATAATAATAGTAACAAGAATAATAGTAACAGTTATAGCGATAATAATAATAGTAATAAGGATAATAATAATAGTTATAATGATAAAGGCAAGAGTAATACGGATAGTAACAATAGAATAAACATAATAATAACAGTTATAGCGATAATAATAATAGTAATAAGGATAATAATAACAGTTATAGCGATAATAATAATAGTAACAAGAATAATAATAACAGTTATAGCGATAATAATAATAGTGTTAAGGATAATAATAATAGTTATAAGGATAAAGACAAGAGTAATAGGGATAGTAACAATAGAATAACCATAATAATAACAGTTATAGCGATAATGATAATAGTATAAAGGATAATAATAACAGTTATAGCGATAATAATTATAGTAATAAGGATAATAATAACAGTTATAAGGTTAAAGACAAGAGTAATACGGACAGTAATAATAGTAACAAGAATAATAATAACAGTTATAGCGATAATAATAATAGTAACTAGGATAATAATAATAGTTATAAGGAGGAAGACAAGAGGAATAGGGATAATAATAATAGTAACAAGAATAATAATAACAGTTATAGCGATAATAATAATAGTGTTAAGAATAATAATAATAGTTATAAGGATAAAGACAAGAGTAATACGGATAGTAACAATAGAATAAGGATAATAATAACAGTTTTAGCGATAATAATAATAGTATTAAGGAGAAAGACAAGAGGAATAGGGATAATAATAATAGTAACAAGAATAATAACAACAGTTATAGCGATAATAATAATAGTAAAAAGGATTAATAATAATAGTTATATGGATAAAGACAAGAGTAATACGGATAGTAACAATAGTAATAAGAATAATAATAACAGTTATAGCGATAATAATAATAGTAATAAGGATAATAATAACAGTTATAGCGATAATAATAATAATAATAATAATAAGGATAATAATAATAGTTATAAGGAGAAAGACAAAAGGAATGGGGATAATAATAATAGTAACGAGAATAATAATAACAGTTATAGCGGTAATAATAATAATATTAAGGATAAAGGCAAGAGTAATACGGACAGTAATAATAGTAACAAGAATAATAATAACAGTTATAGCGATAATAATAATAGTGATAAGGATAAAGACAAGGGCAATAGCGATAATAATAATAGTAATAACAATAATAATAACAGTTGTAGCGATAATAATAATAGTAAAAAGGATTTATAATAATAGTTATATGGATAAAGACAAGAGTAATACGGATAGTAACAATAGTAATAAGAATAATAATAACAGTTATAGCGATAATAATAATAGTAACAAGAATAATAATAACAGTTATAGCGATAATAATAGTAATAATATGGATAATAATAATAGTTATAAGGAGAAAGACAAGAGGAATAGGGATAATAATAATAGTAACAAGAATAATAACAACAGTTATAGCGATAATAATAATAATAATAAGGATAATAATAATAGTTATAAGGAGAAAGACAAAAGGAATGGGGATAATAGTAATAGTAACGAGAATAATAATAACAGTTATAGCGGTAATAATAATAGTTATAAGGCTATAGACAAGAGTAATAGGAATGGTAACAATAGAATAAGCATAATACTAACAGTTATAGCGATAATAATAATAATAATAAGGATAATAATAATAGTTATAGGGAGAAAGACAAGAGGAATAGGGATAATAATAATAGTAACAAGAATAATAATAACAGTTATAGCGGTAATAATAATAGTGTTAAGGATAATAATAATAGTTATAAGGATAATGACAAGAGTAATAGGGATAGTAACAATAGAATAACCATAATAATAACAGTTATAGCGATAATAATAATAGTATTAAGGATAATAATAATAGTTATAGCGATAATAATTATAGTAATAAGGATACTAATAATAGTTATAAGGATAAAGACAAGGCCAATAGGGATAATAACAATAGTAATAAGAATAATAATAACAGTTATTTGCGATAATAATAATAGTATTAAGGAGAAAGACAAGAGGAATAGGGATAATAATAATAGTAACAAGAATAATAACAACAGTTATAGCGATAATAATAATAGTAAAAAGGATTAATAATAATAGTTATATGGATAAAGACAAGAGTAATACGGATAGTAACAATAGTAATAAGAATAATAATAACAGTTATAGCGATAATAATAATAGTAATAACAATAATAATAACAGTTATAGCGATAATAATAATACTAATAAGGATTAATAATAATAGTTATATGGATAAAGACAAGAGCGATACGGATAGTAACAATAGTAATAACCATAATAATAACAGTTATAGCGATAATAATAATAGTATTAAGGATAATAATAATAGTTATAGCGATAATAATTATAGTAATAAGGATACTAATAATAGTTATAAGGATAAAGACAAGGCCAATAGGGATAATAGTAATAGTAATAAGAATAATAATAACAGTTATAGCGATTATAATAATAGTAATAAGGATAATAATAACAGTTATAAGGTTAAAGACAAGAGTAATACGGACAGTAATAATAGTAACAAGAATAATAATAACAGTTATAGCGATAATAATAATAGTAACAAGGATAATAATAATAGTTATAAGGAGGAAGACAAGAGGAATAGGGATAATAATAATAGTAACAAGAATAATAATAACAGTTATAGCGATAATAATAATAGTGTTAAGAATAATAATAATAGTTATAAGGATAAAGACAAGAGTAATACGGATAGTAACAATAGAATAAGGATAATAATAACAGTTTTAGCGATAATAATAATAGTATTAAGGAGAAAGACAAGAGGAATAGGGATAATAATAATAGTAACAAGAATAATAACAACAGTTATAGCGATAATAATAATAGTAAAAAGGATTAATAATAATAGTTATATGGATAAAGACAAGAGTAATACGGATAGTAACAATAGTAATAAGAATAATAATAACAGTTATAGCGATAATAATAATAGTAATAAGGATAATAATAACAGATATAGCGATAATAATAATAATAATAATAATAAGGATAATAATAATAGTTATAAGGAGAAAGACAAGAGGAATAGGGATAATAATAATAATAGTAACAAGAATAATAACAACAGTTATAGCGATAATAATAATAATAATAAGGATAATAATAATAGTTATAAGGAGAAAGACAAAAGGAATGGGGATAATAATAATAGTAACGAGAATAATAATAACAGTTATAGCGGTAATAATAATAATATTAAGGATAAAGGCAAGAGTAATACGGACAGTAATAATAGTAACAAGAATAATAATAACAGTTATAGCGATAATAATAATAGTGATAAGGATAAAGACAAGGGCAATAGCGATAATAATAATAGTAATAACAATAATAATAACAGTTGTAGCGATAATAATAATAGTAAAAAGGATTTATAATAATAGTTATATGGATAAAGACAAGAGTAATACGGATAGTAACAATAGTAATAAGAATAATAATAACAGTTATAGCGATAATAATAATAGTAACAAGAATAATAATAACAGTTATAGCGATAATAATAGTAATAATATGGATAATAATAATAGTTATAAGGAGAAAGACAAGAGGAATAGGGATAATAATAATAGTAACAAGAATAATAACAACAGTTATAGCGATAATAATAATAATAATAAGGATAATAATAATAGTTATAAGGAGAAAGACAAAAGGAATGGGGATAATAGTAATAGTAACGAGAATAATAATAACAGTTATAGCGGTAATAATAATAGTTATAAGGCTATAGACAAGAGTAATAGGAATGGTAACAATAGAATAAGCATAATACTAACAGTTATAGCGATAATAATAATAATAATAATAAGGATAATAATAATAGTTATAGGGAGAAAGACAAGAGGAATAGGGATAATAATAATAGTAACAAGAATAATAATAACAGTTATAGCGGTAATAATAATAGTGTTAAGGATAATAATAATAGTTATAAGGATAATGACAAGAGTAATAGGGATAGTAACAATAGAATAACCATAATAATAACAGTTATAGCGATAATAATAATAGTATTAAGGATAATAATAATAGTTATAGCGATAATAATTATAGTAATAAGGATACTAATAATAGTTATAAGGATAAAGACAAGGCCAATAGGGATAATAATAATAGTAATATGAATAATAATAACAGTTATTTGCAATAATAATAATAGTATTAAGGAGAAAGACAAGAGGAATAGGGATAATAATAATAGTAACAAGAATAATAACAACAGTTATAGCGATAATAATAATAGTAAAAAGGATTAATAATAATAGTTATATGGATAAAGACAAGAGTAATACGGATAGTAACAATAGTAATAAGAATAATAATAACAGTTATAGCGATAATAATAATAGTAATAACAATAATAATAACAGTTATAGCGATAATAATAATACTAATAAGGATTAATAATAATAGTTATATGGATAAAGACAAGAGCGATACGGATAGTAACAATAGTAATAACCATAATAATAACAGTTATAGCGATAATAATAATAGTATTAAGGATAATAATAATAGTTATAGCGATAATAATTATAGTAATAAGGATACTAATAATAGTTATAAGGATAAAGACAAGGCCAATAGGGATAATAGTAATAGTAATAAGAATAATAATAACAGTTATAGCGATTATAATAATAGTAATAAGGATAATAGTAACAGATATAGCGATAATAATAATAGTAACAAGAATAATAATAACAGTTATAGCGATAATAATAATAATAATAAGGATAATAATAATAGTTATAAGGAGAAAGACAAGAGGAATAGGGATAATAATAATAGTAACAAGAATAATAGTAACAGTTATAGCGATAATAATAATAATAATAAGGATAATAATAATAGTTATAAGGAGGAAGACAAAAGGAATAGGGATATTAATAATAGTAACAAGAATAATAATAACAGTTATAGCGATTATAATAATAGTTACAATGATAAAGGCAAGAGTAATACGGATAGTAACAATAGAATAAACATAATAATAACAGTTATAGCGATAATAATAATAGTAATAAGGATAATAATAACAGTTATAGCGATAATAATAATAGTAACAAGAATAATAATAACAGTTATAGCGATAATAATAATAGTGTTAAGGATAATAATAATAGTTATAAGGATAAAGACAAGAGTAATAGGGATAGTAACAATAGAATAACCATAATAATAACAGTTATAGCGATAATGATAATAGTATAAAGGATAATAATAACAGTTATAGCGATAATAATTATAGTAATAAGGATAATAATAACAGCTATAAGGTTAAAGACAAGAGTAATACGGTCAGTAATAATAGTAACAAGAATAATAATAACAGTTATAGCGATAATAATAATAGTAACAAGGATAATAATAATAGTTATAAGGAGGAAGACAAGAGGAATAGGGATAATAATAATAGTAACAAGAATAATAATAACAGTTATAGCGATAATAATAATAGTGTTAAGAATAATAATAATAGTTATAAGGATAAAGACAAGAGTAATACGGATAGTAACAATAGAATAAGAATAATAATAACAGTTTTAGCGATAATAATAATAGTATTAAGGAGAAAGACAAGAGGAATAGGGATAATAATAATAGTAACAAGAATAATAACAACAGTTATAGCGATAATAATAATAGTAATAAGGATTAATAATAATAGTTATATGGATAAAGACAAGAGCGATACGGATAGTTACAATAGTAATAACCATAATAATAACAGTTATAACGATAATAATAATAGTATTAAGGATAATAATAATAGTTATAGCGATAATAATTATAGTAATAAGGATACTAATAATAGTTATAAGGATAAAGACAAGGCCAATAGGGATAATAGTAATAGTAATAAGAATAATAATAACAGTTATAGCGATTATAATAATAGTAATAAGGATAATAGTAACAGATATAGCGATAATAATAATAGTAACAAGAATAATAATAACAGTTATAGCGATAATAATAATAATAATAAGGATAATAATAATAGTTATAAGGAGAAAGACAAGAGGAATAGGGATAATAATAATAGTAACAAGAATAATAGTAACAGTTATAGCGATAATAATAATAATAATAAGGATAATAATAATAGTTATAAGGAGGAAGACAAAAGGAATAGGGATAATAATAATAGTAACAAGAATAATAATAACAGTTATAGCGATTATAATAATAGTTATAATGATAAAGGCAAGAGTAATACGGATAGTAACAATAGAATAAACATAATAATAACAGTTATAGCGATAATAATAATAGTAATAAGGATAATAATAACAGATATAGCGATAATAATAATAGTAACAAGAATAATAACAACAGTTATAGCGATAATAATAATAATAATAAGGATAATAATAATAGTTATAAGGAGAAAGACAAAAGGAATGGGGATAATAATAATAGTAACGAGAATAATAATAACAGTTATAGCGGTAATAATAATAATATTAAGGATAAAGGCAAGAGTAATACGGACAGTAATAATAGTAACAAGAATAATAATAACAGTTATAGCGATAATAATAATAGTGATAAGGATAAAGACAAGGGCAATAGCGATAATAATAATAGTAATAACAATAATAATAACAGTTGTAGCGATAATAATAATAGTAAAAAGGATTTATAATAATAGTTATATGGATAAAGACAAGAGTAATACGGATAGTAACAATAGTAATAAGAATAATAATAACAGTTATAGCGATAATAATAATAGTAACAAGAATAATAATAACAGTTATAGCGATAATAATAGTAATAATATGGATAATAATAATAGTTATAAGGAGAAAGACAAGAGGAATAGGGATAATAATAATAGTAACAAGAATAATAACAACAGTTATAGCGATAATAATAATAATAATAAGGATAATAATAATAGTTATAAGGAGAAAGACAAATGAATGGGGATAATAGTAATAGTAACGAGAATAATAATAACAGTTATAGCGGTAATAATAATAGTTATAAGGATATAGACAAGAGTAATAGGAATGGTAACAATAGAATAAGCATAATACTAACAGTTATAGCGATAATAATAATAATAATAAGGATAATAATAATAGTTATAGGGAGAAAGACAAGAGGAATAGGGATAATAATAATAGTAACAAGAATAATAATAACAGTTATAGCGGTAATAATAATAGTGTTAAGGATAATAATAATAGTTATAAGGATAAAGACAAGAGGAATAGGGATAGTAACAATAGAATAACCATAATAATAACAGTTATAGCGATAATGATAATAGTATAAAGGATAATAATAACAGTTATAGCGATAATAATTATAGTAATAAGGATAATAATAACAGTTATAAGGATAAAGACAAGAGTAATTCGGACAGTAATAATAGTAACAAGAATAATAATAACAGTTATAGCGATAATAATAATAGTAACAAGGATAATAATAATAGTTATAAGGAGGAAGACAAGAGGAATAGGGATAATAATAATAGTAACAAGAATAATAGTAACAGTTATAGCGATAATAATAATAGTATTAAGGATAAAGGCAAGAGTAATAGGGATAATAATAATAGTAACAAGAATAATAATAACAGTTATAGCGATAATAATAATAGTAATAAGGATAATAATAATAGTTATAAGGATAAATACAAGAGGAATAGGGATAATAGTAATAGTAATAAGAATAATAATAACAGTTATAGCGATAATAATAATAGTTATAATGATAAAGGCAAGAGTAATACGGATAGTAAGAATAGAATAAACATAATAATAACAGTTATAGCGATAATAATAATAGTAATAAGGATAATAATAACAGTTATAGCGATAATAATAATAGTAACAAGAATAATAGTAACAGTTATAGCGATAATAATAATAGTAATAAGGATAATAATAATAGTTTATAAGGATATAGACAAGAGGAATAGGGATAATAGTAATAGTAATAAGAATAATAATAACAGTTATAGCGATAATAATAATCATAATAAGGATAATAATAATAGTTATAAGGAGAAAGACAAGAGGAATAGGGATAATAATAATAGTAACAAGAATAATAATAACAGTTATAGCGATAATAATAATAGTGTTAAGGATAATAATAATAGTTATAAGGATAAAGACAAGAGTAATAGGGATAGTAACAATAGAATAACCATAATAATAACAGTTATAGCGATAATAATAATAGTAACAAGAATAATAAACAACAGTAATAGCGATAATAATAATAGTAAAAAGGTTTAATAATAATAGTTATATGGATAAAGACAAGAGTAATACGGATAGTAACAATAGTAATAAGAATAATAATAACAGTTATAGCGATAATAATAATAGTAACAAGAATAATAATAACAGTTATAGCGATAATAATAATAATAATAAGGATAATAATAAAAGTTATAAGGAGAAAGACAAGAGGAATAGGGATAATAATAATAGTAACAAGAATAATAGTAACAGTTATAGCGATAATAATAATAGTATTAAGGATAAAGGCAAGAGTAATAGGGATAATAATAATAGTAACAAGAATAATAATAACAGTTATAGCGATAATAATAATAGTAATAAGGATAATAATAATAGTTATAAGGATAAATACAAGAGGAATAGGGATAATAGTAATAGTAATAAGAATAATAATAACAGTTATAGCGATAATAATAATAGTTATAAGGATAAATACAAGAGGAATAGGGATAATAGTAATAGTAATAAGAATAATAATAACAGTTATAGCGATAATAATAATAGTTATAATGATAAAGGCAAGAGTAATACGGATAGTAACAATAGAATAAACATAATAATAACAGTTATAGCGATAATAATAATAGTAATAAGGATAATAATAACAGTTATAGCGATAATAATAATAGTAACAAGAATAATAGTAACAGTTATAGCGATAATAATAATAATAATAAGGATAATAATAATAGTTATAAGGAGGAAGACAAAAGAATAGGGATAATAATAATAGTAACAAGAATAATAATAACAGTTATAGCGGTAATAATAATAGTATTAAGGATAAAGGCAAGAGTAATACGGATAGTAACAATAGAATAAACATAATAATAACAGTTATAGCGATAATAATAATAGTAATAAGGATAATAATAATAGTTATAAGGATATAGACAAGAGGAATAGGGATAATAGTAATAGTAATAAGAATAATAATAACAGTTATAGCGATAATAATAATCATAATAAGGATAATAATAATAGTTATAAGGAGAAAGACAAGAGGAATAGGGATAATAATAATAGTAACAAGAATAATAATAACAGTTATAGCGATAATAATAATAGTGTTAAGGATAATAATAATAGTTATAAGGATAAAGACAAGAGTAATAGGGATAGTAACAATAGAATAACCATAATAATAACAGTTATAGCGATAATAATAATAGTAATAAGGATAATAATAACAGATATAGCGATAATAATAATAGTAACAAGAATAATAATAACAGTTATAGCGATAATAATTATAGTAATAAGGATAATAATAACAGTTATAAGGATAAAGACAAGAGTAATACGGACAGTAATAATAGTAACAAGAATAATAATAACAGTTATAGCGATAATAATAATAGTAACAAGGATAATAATAATAGTTATAAGGAGGAAGACAAGAGGAATAGGGATAATAATAATAGTAACAAGAATAATAATAACAGTTATAGCGATAATAATAATAGTGTTAAGGATAATAATAATAGTTATAAGGATACAGACAAGAGTAATACGGATAGCAACAATAGAATAAGGATAATAATAACAGTTTTAGCGATAATAATAATAGTATTAAGGAGAAAGACAAGAGGAATAGGGATAATAATAATAGTAACAAGAATAATAACAACAGTAATAGCGATAATAATAATAGTAAAAAGGATTAATAATAATAGTTATATGGATAAAGACAAGAGTAATACGGATAGTAACAATAGTAATAAGAATAATAATAACAGTTATAGCGATAATAATAATAGTAACAAGAATAATAATAACAGTTATAGCGATAATAATAATAATAATAAGGATAATAATAAAAGTTATAAGGAGAAAGACAAGAGGAATAGGGATAATAATAATAGTAACAAGAATAATAGTAACAGTTATAGCGATAATAATAATAGTATTAAGGAGAAAGACAAGAGGAATAGGGATAATAATAATAGTAACAAGAATAATAACAACAGTAATAGCGATAATAATAATAGTAAAAAGGTTTAATAATAATAGTTATATGGATAAAGACAAGAGTAATACGGATAGTAACAATAGTAATAAGAATAATAATAACAGTTATAGCGATAATAATAATAGTAACAAGAATAATAATAACAGTTATAGCGATAATAATAATAATAATAAGGATAATAATAAAAGTTATAAGGAGAAAGACAAGAGGAATAGGGATAATAATAATAGTAACAAGAATAATAGTAACAGTTATAGCGATAATAATAATAGTATTAAGGATAAAGGCAAGAGTAATAGGGATAATAATAATAGTAACAAGAATAATAATAACAGTTATAGCGATAATAATAATAGTAATAAGGATAATAATAATAGTTATAAGGATAAATACAAGAGGAATAGGGATAATAGTAATAGTAATAAGAATAATAATAACAGTTATAGCGATAATAATAATAGTTATAATGATAAAGGCAAGAGTAATACGGATAGTAACAATAGAATAAACATAATAATAACAGTTATAGCGATAATAATAATAGTAATAAGGATAATAATAACAGTTATAGCGATAATAATAATAGTAACAAGAATAATAGTAACAGTTATAGCGATAATAATAATAATAATAAGCATAATAATAATAGTTATAAGGAGGAAGACAAAAGGAATAGGGATAATAATAATAGTAACAAGAATAATAATAACAGTTATAGCGGTAATAATAATAGTATTAAGGATAAAGGCAAGAGTAATACGGATAGTAACAATAGAATAAACATAATAATAACAGTTATAGCGATAATAATAATAGTAATAAGGATAATAATAATAGTTATAAGGATATAGACAAGAGGAATAGGGATAATAGTAATAGTAATAAGAATAATAATAACAGTTATAGCGATAATAATAATCATAATAAGGATAATAATAATAGTTATAAGGAGAAAGACAAGAGGAATAGGGATAATAATAATAGTAACAAGAATAATAATAACAGTTATAGCGATAATAATAATAGTGTTATGGATAATAATAATAGTTATAAGGATAAAGACAAGAGTAATAGGGATAGTAACAATAGAATAACCATAATAATAACAGTTATAGCGATAATAATAATAGTAATAAGGATAATAATAACAGATATAGCGATAATAATAATAGTAACAAGAATAATAATAACAGTTACAGCGATAATAATAATAATAATAAGGATAATAATAATAGTTATAAGGAGGAAGACAAGAGGAATAGGGATAATAATAATAGTAACAAGAATAATAGTAACAGTTATAGCGATAATAATAATAATAATAAGGATAATAATAATAGTTATAAGGAGGAAGACAAAAGGAATAGGGATAATAATAATAGTAACAAGAATAATAATAACAGTTATAGCGATAATAATAATAGTATTAAGGATAATAATAACAGTTATAGCGATAATAATAATAGTATTAAGGATAATAATAATAGTAAATAAGGATAATAGTAATAGTAATAAGAATAATAATAACAGTTATAGCGATAATAATAATAGTTATAAGGAGAAAGACAAGAGGAATAGGGATAATAATAATAGTAACAAGAATAATAGTAACAGTTAGAGCGATAATAATAATAGTAATAAGGATAATAATAATAGTTATAAGGATATAGACAAGAGGAATAGGGATAATAGTAAGAGTAATAAGAATAATAATAACAGTTATAGCGATAATAATAATAATAATAAGGATAATAATAATAGTTATAAGGAGGAAGACAAGAGGAATAGGGATAATAATAATAGTAACAAGAATAATAATAACAGTTATAGCGATAATAATAATAGTATTAAGGATAAAGACAAGAGTAATACGGACAGTAATAATAGTAACAAGAATAATAATAACAGTTATAGCGATAATAATAATAATAATAAGGATAATAATAATAGTTATAAGGATAAATACAAGAGGAATAGGGATAATAGTAATAGTAATAAGAATAATAATAACAGTTATAGCGATTATAATAATAGTTATAATGATAAAGGCAAGAGTAATACGGATAGTAACAATAGAATAAACATAATAATAACAGTTATAGCGATAATAATAATAGTAATAAGGATAATAATAACAGATATAGCGATAATAATAATAGTAACAAGAATAATAATAACAGTTATAGCGATAATAATAATAGTAATAAGGATAATAATAATAGTTATAAGGATAAATACAAGAGGAATAGGGATAATAGTAATAGTAATAAGAATAATAATAACAGTTATAGCGATAATAATAATAGTTATAATGATAAAGGCAAGAGTAATACGGATAGTAACAATAGAATAAACATAATAATAACAGTTATAGCGATAATAATAATAGTAATAAGGATAATAATAACAGTTATAGCGATAATAATAATAGTAACAAGAATAATAGTAACAGTTATAGCGATAATAATAATAATAATAAGGATAATAATAATAGTTATAAGGAGGAAGACAAAAGGAATAGGGATAATAATAATAGTAACAAGAATAATAATAACAGTTATAGCGGTAATAATATAGTATTAAGGATAAAGGCAAGAGTAATACGGATAGTAACAATAGAATAAACATAATAATAACAGTTATAGCGATAATAATAATAGTAATAAGGATAATAATAACAGTTATAGCGATAATAATAATAATAATAAGGATAATAATAATAGTTATAAGGATAAAGACACGAGGAATAGGGATAATAGTAATAGTAATAAGAATAATAATAACAGTTATAGCGATAATAATAATAATAATAAGGATAATAATAATAGGTACAAGGAGAAAGACAAGAGGAATAGGGATAATAATAATAGTAACAAGAATAATAATAACAGTTATAGCGATAATAATAATAGTATTAAGGATAAAGACAAGAGTAATACGGACAGTAATAATAGTAACAAGAATAATAATAACAGTTATAGCGATAATAATAATAGTATTAAGGATAATAATAACAGTTATAGCGATAATAATAATAGTATTAAGGATAATAATAATAGTAATAAGGATAATAGTAATAGTAATAAGAATAATAATAACAGGTATAGCGATAATAATAATAGTTATAAGGAGAAAGACAAGAGGAATAGGGATAATAATAATAGTAACAAGAATAATAACAACAGTTATAGCGATAATAATAATAGTAAAAAGGATTAATAATAATAGTTATATGGATAAAGACAAGAGTAATACGGATAGTAACAATAGTAATAAGAATAATAATAACAGTTATAGCGATAATAATAATAGTAATAACAATAATAATAACAGTTATAGCGATAATAATAATAGTAATAAGGATAATAATAACAGTTATAGCGATAATAATAATAATAATAATAATAAGGATAATAATAATAGTTATAAGGATAAGGACAAGAGGAATAGGGATAATAGTAATAGTAATAAGAATAATAATAACAGTTATAGCGATAATAATAATAATAATAAGGATAAAAATAATAGGTATAAGGAGAAAGACAAGAGGAATAGGGATAATAATAATAGTAATAAGAATAATAATAACAGTTATAGCGATAATAATAATAGTAACAAGAATAATAATAACAGTTATAGCGATAATAATAATAATAATAAGGATAATAATAATAGTTATAAGGATAAATACAAGAGAATAGGGATAATAGTAATAGTAATAAGAATAATAATAACTGTTATAGCGATAATAATAATAGTTATAAGGAGAAAGACAAGAGGAATAGGGATAATAATAATAGTAACAATAATAATAACAACAGTTATAGCGATAATAATAATAATAATAAGGATAATAATAATAGTTATAAGGATAAAGACAAGAGGAATAGGGATAGTAACAATAGAATAACCATAATAATAACAGTTATAGCGATAATGATAATAGTATAAAGGATAATAATAACAGTTATAGCGATAATAATTATAGTAATAAGGATAATAATAACAGTTATAAGGATAAAGACAAGAGTAATACGGACAGTAATAATAGTAACAAGAATAATAATAACAGTTATAGCGATAATAATAATAGTAACAAGGATAATAATAATAGTTATAAGGAGGAAGACAAGAGGAATAGGGATAATAATAATAGTAACAAGAATAATAATAACAGTTATAGCGATAATAATAATAGTGTTAAGGATAATAATAATAGTTATAAGGATACAGACAAGAGTAATACGGATAGCAACAATAGTAATAAGAATAATAATAACAGTTATAGCGATAATAATAATAGTAACAAGAATAATAATAACAGTTATAGCGATAATAATAATAATAATAAGGATAATAATAAAAGTTATAAGGAGAAAGACAAGAGGAATAGGGATAATAATAATAGTAACAAGAATAATAGTAACAGTTATAGCGATAATAATAATAGTATTAAGGAGAAAGACAAGAGGAATAGGGATAATAATAATAGTAACAAGAATAATAACAACAGTAATAGCGATAATAATAATAGTAAAAAGGTTTAATAATAATAGTTATATGGATAAAGACAAGAGTAATACGGATAGTAACAATAGTAATAAGAATAATAATAACAGTTATAGCGATAATAATAATAGTAACAAGAATAATAATAACAGTTATAGCGATAATAATAATAATAATAAGGATAATAATAAAAGTTATAAGGAGAAAGACAAGAGGAATAGGGATAATAATAATAGTAACAAGAATAATAGTAACAGTTATAGCGATAATAATAATAGTATTAAGGATAAAGGCAAGAGTAATAGGGATAATAATAATAGTAACAAGAATAATAATAACAGTTATAGCGATAATAATAATAGTAATAAGGATAATAATAATAGTTATAAGGATAAATACAAGAGGAATAGGGATAATAGTAATAGTAATAAGAATAATAATAACAGTTATAGCGATAATAATAATAGTTATAATGATAAAGGCAAGAGTAATACGGATAGTAACAATAGAATAAACATAATAATAACAGTTATAGCGATAATAATAATAGTAATAAGGATAATAATAACAGTTATAGCGATAATAATAATAGTAACAAGAATAATAGTAACAGTTATAGCGATAATAATAATAATAATAAGGATAATAATAATAGTTATAAGGAGGAAGACAAAAGGAATAGGGATAATAATAATAGTAACAAGAATAATAATAACAGTTATAGCGGTAATAATAATAGTATTAAGGATAAAGGCAAGAGTAATACGGATAGTAACAATAGAATAAACATAATAATAACAGTTATAGCGATAATAATAATAGTAATAAGGATAATAATAATAGTTATAAGGATATAGACAAGAGGAATAGGGATAATAGTAATAGTAATAAGAATAATAATAACAGTTATAGCGATAATAATAATCATAATAAGGATAATAATAATAGTTATAAGGAGAAAGACAAGAGGAATAGGGATAATAATAATAGTAACAAGAATAATAATAACAGTTATAGCGATAATAATAATAGTGTTAAGGATAATAATAATAGTTATAAGGATAAAGACAAGAGTAATAGGGATAGTAACAATAGAATAACCATAATAATAACAGTTATAGCGATAATAATAATAGTAATAAGGATAATAATAACAGATATAGCGATAATAATAATAGTAACAAGAATAATAATAACAGTTATAGCGATAATAATAATAATAATAAGGATAATAATAATAGTTATAAGGAGGAAGACAAGAGGAATAGGGATAATAATAATAGTAACAAGAATAATAGTAACAGTTATAGCGATAATAAATAATAATAATAAGGATAATAATAATAGTTATAAGGAGGAAGACAAAAGGAATAGGGATAATAATAATAGTAACAAGAATAATAATAACAGTTATAGCGATAATAATAATAGTATTAAGGATAATAATAACAGTTATAGCGATAATAATAATAGTATTAAGGATAATAATAATAGTAATAAGGATAATAGTAATAGTAATAAGAATAATAATAACAGTTATAGCGATAATAATAATAGTTATAAGGAGAAAGACAAGAGGAATAGGGATAATAATAATAGTAACAAGAATAATAGTAACAGTTAGAGCGATAATAATAATAGTAATAAGGATAATAATAATAGTTATAAGGATATAGACAAGAGGAATAGGGATAATAGTAAGAGTAATAAGAATAATAATAACAGTTATAGCGATAATAATAATAATAATAAGGATAATAATAATAGTTATAAGGAGGAAGACAAGAGGAATAGGGATAATAATAATAGTAACAAGAATAATAATAACAGTTATAGCGATAATAATAATAGTGTTAAGGATAATAATAATAGTTATAAGGATAAAGACAAGAGTAATAGGGATAGTAACAATAGAATAACCATAATAATAACAGTTATAGCGATAATAATAATAGTATAAAGGATAATAATAACAGTTATAGCGATAATAATTATAGTAATAAGGATAATAATAATAGTTATAACGATAAAGACAATGCCAATAGGGATAATAATAATAGTAATAAGAATAATAATAACAGTTATTAGCGATAATAATAATAGTTATAAGGATAAAGACAAGAGTAATAGGGATAGTAACCATAGAATAACCATAATAATAACAGTTATAGCGATAATAATAATAGTAATAAGGATAATAATAATAGTTATAAGGATAAAGACAAGGGCAATAGCGATAATAATAATAGTAATAACAATAATAATAACAGTTGTAGCGATAATAATAATAGTAAAAAGGATTTATAATAATAGTTATATGGATAAAGACAAGAGTAATACGGATAGTAACAATAGTAATAAGAATAATAATAACAGTTATAGCGATAATAATAATAGTAACAAGAATAATAATAACAGTTATAGCGATAATAATAATAATAATAAGGATAATAATAATGGTTATAAGGATAAATACAAGAGGAATAGGGATAATAGTAATAGTAATAAGAATAATAATAACTGTTATAGCGATAATAATAATAGTTATAAGGAGAAAGACAAGAGGAATAGGGATAATAATAATAGTAACAATAATAATAACAACAGTTATAGCGATAATAATAATAATAATAAGGATAATAATAATAGTTATAAGGATAAAGACAAGAGGAATAGGGATAGTAACAATAGAATAACCATAATAATAACAGTTATAGCGATAATGATAATAGTATAAAGGATAATAATAACAGTTATAGCGATAATAATTATAGTAATAAGGATAATAATAACAGTTATAAGGATAAAGACAAGAGTAATACGGACAGTAATAATAGTAACAAGAATAATAATAATAGTTATAGCGATAATAATAATAGTAACAAGGATAATAATAATAGTTATAAGGAGGAAGACAAGAGGAATAGGGATAATAATAATAGTAACAAGAATAATAATAACAGTTATAGCGATAATAATAATAGTGTTAAGGATAATAATAATAGTTATAAGGATAAAGACAAGAGTAATAGGGATAGTAACAATAGAATAACCATAATAATAACAGTTATAGCGATAATAATAATAGTATAAAGGATAATAATAACAGTTATAGCGATAATAATTATAGTAATAAGGATAATAATAATAGTTATAACGATAAAGACAAGGCCAATAGGGATAATAATAATAGTAATAAGAATAATAATAACAGTTATTAGCGATAATAATAATAGTTATAAGGATAAAGACAAGAGTAATAGGGATAGTAACCATAGAATAACCATAATAATAACAGTTATAGCGATAATAATAATAGTAATAAGGATAATAATAATAGTTATAAGGATAAAGACAAGGGCAATAGCGATAATAATAATAGTAATAACAATAATAATAACAGTTGTAGCGATAATAATAATAGTAAAAAGGATTTATAATAATAGTTATATGGATAAAGACAAGAGTAATACGGATAGTAACAATAGTAATAAGAATAATAATAACAGTTATAGCGATAATAATAATAGTAACAAGAATAATAATAACAGTTATAGCGATAATAATAATAATAATAAGGATAATAATAATGGTTATAAGGATAAATACAAGAGGAATAGGGATAATAGTAATAGTAATAAGAATAATAATAACTGTTATAGCGATAATAATAATAGTTATAAGGAGAAAGACAAGAGGAATAGGGATAATAATAATAGTAACAATAATAATAACAACAGTTATAGCGATAATAATAATAATAATAAGGATAATAATAATAGTTATAAGGATAAAGACAAGAGGAATAGGGATAGTAACAATAGAATAACCATAATAATAACAGTTATAGCGATAATGATAATAGTATAAAGGATAATAATAACAGTTATAGCGATAATAATTATAGTAATAAGGATAATAATAACAGTTATAAGGATAAAGACAAGAGTAATACGGACAGTAATAATAGTAACAAGAATAATAATAACAGTTATAGCGATAATAATAATAGTAACAAGGATAATAATAATAGTTATAAGGAGGAAGACAAGAGGAATAGGGATAATAATAATAGTAACAAGAATAATAATAACAGTTATAGCGATAATAATAATAGTGTTAAGGATAATAATAATAGTTATAAGGATAAAGACAAGAGTAATACGGATAGCAACAATAGAATAAGGATAATAATAACAGTTTTAGCGATAATAATAATAGTATTAAGGAGAAAGACAAGAGGAATAGGGATAATAATAATAGTAACAAGAATAATAACAACAGTAATAGCGATAATAATAATAGTAAAAAGGATTAATAATAATAGTTATATGGATAAAGACAAGAGTAATACGGATAGTAACAATAGTAATAAGAATAATAATAACAGTTATAGCGATAATAATAATAGTAACAAGAATAATAATAACAGTTATAGCGATAATAATAATAATAATAAGGATAATAATAAAAGTTATAAGGAGAAAGACAAGAGGAATAGGGATAATAATAATAGTAACAAGAATAATAGTAACAGTTATAGCGATAATAATAATAGTATTAAGGATAAAGGCAAGAGTAATAGGGATAATAATAATAGTAACAAGAATAATAATAACAGTTATAGCGATAATAATAATAGTATTAAGGATAAAGGCAAGAGTAATACGGATAGTAACAATAGAATAAACATAATAATAACAGTTATAGCGATAATAATAATAGTAATAACAATAATAATAACAGTTATAGCGATAATAATAATAGTAATAAGGATTAATAATAATAGTTATATGGATAAAGACAAGAGCGATACGGATAGTAAGAATAGTAATAAGAATAATAATAACAGTTATAGCGATAATAATAATAGTAATAAGGATAATAATAACAGTTATAGCGATAATAATAATAATAATAATAATAAGGATAATAATAATAGTTATAAGGATAAGGACAAGAGGAATAGGGATAATAGTAATAGTAATAAGAATAATAATAACAGTTATAGCGATAATAATAATAATAATAAGGATAAAAATAATAGGTATAAGGAGAAAGACAAGAGGAATAGGGATAATAATAATAGTAACAAGAATAATAACAACAGTTATAGCGATAATAATAATAGTAACAAGAATAATAATAACAGTTATAGCGATAATAATAATAATAATAAGGATAATAATAATAGTTATAAGGATAAATACAAGAGGAATAGGGATAATAGTAATAGTAATAAGAATAATAATAACAGCTATAGCGATTATAATAATAGTTATAATGATAAAGGCAAGAGTAATACGGATAGTAACAATAGAATAAACATAATAATAACAGTTATAGCGATAATAATAATAGTAATAAGGATAATAATAACAGATATAGCGATAATAATAATAGTAACAAGAATAATAATAACAGTTACAGCGATAATAATAATAATAATAAGGATAATAATAATAGTTATAAGGAGAAAGACAAGAGGAATAGGGATAATAATAATAGTAACAAGAATAATAGTAACAGTTATAGCGATAATAATAATAATAATAAGGATAATAATAATAGTTATAAGGAGGAAGACAAAAGGAATAGGGATAATAATAATAGTAACAAGAATAATAATAACAGTTATAGCGATAATAATAATAGTATTAAGGATAATAATAACAGTTATAGCGATAATAATAATAGTAATAAGGATAATAGTAATAGTAATAAGAATAATAATAACAGTTATAGCGATAATAATAATAGTTATAAGGAGAAAGACAAGAGGAATAGGGATAATAATAATAGTAACAAGAATAATAGTAACAGTTATAGCGATAATAATAATAGTAATAAGGATAATAATAATAGTTATAAGGATATAGACAAGAGGAATAGGGATAATAGTAAGAGTAATAAGAATAATAATAACAGTTATAGCGATAATAATAATAATAATAATAAGGATAATAATAATAGTTATAAGGAGGAAGACAAGAGGAATAGGGATAATAATAATAGTAACAAGAATAATAATAACAGTTATAGCGATAATAATAATAGTGTTAAGGATAATAATAATAGTTATAACGATAAAGACGAGGCCAATAGGGATAATAATAATAGTAATAAGAATAATAATAACAGTTATTAGCGATAATAATAATAGTTATAAGGATAAAGACAAGAGTAATAGGGATAGTAACCATAGAATAACCATAATAATAACAGTTATAGCGATAATAATAATAGTAATAAGGATAATAATAATAGTTATAAGGATAAAGACAAGGGCAATAGCGATAATAATTATTAATAATAATAGTCATAACAATAATAATAACAGTTGTAGCGATAATAATAATAGTATTAAGGATAAAGACAAGAGTAATACGGATAGTAACAATAGAATAAGGATAATAATAACAGTTTTAGCGATAATAATTATAGTAATATGGATAATAATAATAGTTATAAGGATAAAGACAAGGCCAATAGGGATAATAATAATAGTAATAAGGATAAAGACAAGAGGAATAGGGATAATAGTAATAGTAACAAGAATAATAATAACAGTTA
>CAMAOC010000383.1:0-50000 GCA_945859555.1 Megachile ligniseca
AGGATAAAGAGAAGAGTAATACGAATAGTAATAATGGAATAAGGATAATAATAACAGTTATAGCGATAATAATAATAGTTATAAGGATAATAATAATAGTTACAAGGATAAAGACTAGAGTAAAACGGATAGTAACAATAGAATAAGGATAATAATAACAATTATAGCGATAATAATAATAGTAATAAGGATAATAATAATAGTTACAAGGATAAAGACAAGAGTAAAACGGATAGTAACAATATAGAAGAAGGATAATAATAACAGTTATAGCGATAATAATAATAATAACAAGGATAATAATAATAGTTATAGGGATAAAGACAAGAGTAAAAGGGATAGTAATAATAGAATAAGGATAATAATAACAGTTATAGCGATAATAATAATAGTAATAAGGATAATAATAACAGTTATAGCGATAATAATAATAGTAATAAGGATAATAATAATAGTTATAAGGATAAAGACAAGAGTAATAGAGATAGTAATAATAGAATAAGGATAATGATAACAGTTATAGCGATAATAATAATAGAAATAAGGATAATAATAATAGTGATAAGGATAAAGACAAGAGTAATAGGGGTAGTAATAATGGAATAAGGATAATAATAACAGTCATAGCGATAATAATAATAGTGATAAGGATAATAATAATAGTTATAAGGATAAAGACAAGAGTAATAGAGATAGTAATAATAGAATAAGGATAATGATGACAGTTATAGCGATAATAATAATAGAAATAAGGATAATAATAACAGTTATAGCGATAATAATAATAATAACAAGGATAATAATAATAGTTATAAGGATAAAGGCAAGAGTAATACGGATAGTAACAGTAGAATAAGAATAATAGTAACAGTTATAGCGATAATAATAATAGTTATAAGGATAAAGACAAGAGGAATAGGGATAATAATAATAGAATAACGATAATAATAACAGTTTTAGCGATAATAATAATAGTAATATGGATAATAATAATAGTTATAAGGATGGAGACAAGAGTAATAGGGATAGTAACAACAGAATATGGATAATAATAACAGTTATAACGATAATATTAATAGTAATAAGAATAATAATAACAGTTATTGCGATAATAATAATAGTACTAAGGATAATAATGATAGTTATAAGAATAAAGACAAGAGGAATAGGGATAATAATAATAGAATAACGATAATAATAACAGTTATAGCGATAATAATAATAGTAATAAGGATAATAATAATAGTTATAAGGATGAAGACAAGAGTAAAACGGATAGTAACAATAGAAGAAGGATAATAATAACAGTTATAGCGATAATAATAATAGAAATAAGGATAATAATAACAGTTATAGCGATAATAATAATAATAACAAGGATAATAATATTAGTTATAAGGATAAAGACTAGAGTAATAGGGATAGTAATAATAGAATAAGGATAATAATAACAGTTATAGCGATAATAATAATAGTAACAAGAATAAAAATAACAGTAATAATGATAATGATAACATTTATAGCGATACTAATAATAGTAAGATGTATACGTATAATAGTTATAAGGATAAAGAGAAGAGTAATACGAATAGTAATAATGGAATAAGGATAATAATAACAGTTATAGCGATAATAATAATAGTTATAAGGATAATAATAATAGTTACAAGGATAAAGACTAGAGTAAAACGGATAGTAACAATAGAATAAGGATAATAATAACAATTATAGCGATAATAATAATAGTAATAAGAATAATAATAATAGTTACAAGGATAAAGACAAGAGTAAAACGGATAGTAACAATATAGAAGAAGGATAATAATAACAGTTATAGCGATAATAATAATAATAACAAGGATAATAATAATAGTTATAAGGATAAAGACAAGAGTAAAAGGGATAGTAATAATAGAATAAGGATAACAATAACAGTTATAGCGATAATAATAATAGTAATAAGGATAATAATAACAGTTATAGCGATAATAATAATAGTAATAAGGATAATAATAATAGTTATAAGGATAAAGACAAGAGTAATAGAGATAGTAATAATAGAATAAGGATAATGATAACAGTTATAGCGATAATAATAATAGAAATAAGGATAATAATAATAGTGATAAGGATAAAGACAAGAGTAATAGGGGTAGTAATAATAGAATAAGGATAATAATAACAGTTATAGCGATAATAATAATAGCAATAAGTATAATAATAATAGTTACAAGGATAAAGACAAGAGTAGAACGGATAGTAACAATAGAAAAAAGGATAATAATAACAGTTATAGCGATAATAATAATAGTTATAACGATAATAATAATAGTTACAAGGATAAAGACAAGAGTAAAACGGATAGTAACAATAGAAGAAGGATAATGATAACAGTTATAGCGATAATAATAATAATAACAGGCATAATAATAATATTTATAAGGATAAAGACTAGAGTAATAGGGATAGTAATAATAGAATAAGGATAATAATAACAGTTATAGCGATAATAATAATAGTAACAAGAATAAAAATAACAGTAATAATGATAATGATAACATTTATAGCGATACTAATAATAGTAAGATGTATACGTATAATAGTTATAAGGATAAAGAGAAGAGTAATACGAATAGTAATAATGGAATAAGGATAATAATAACAGTTATAGCGATAATAATAATAGTTATAAGGATAATAATAATAGTTACAAGGATAAAGACAAGAGTAAAAGGGATAGTAATAATAGAATAAGGATAACAATAACAGTTATAGCGATAATAATAATAGTAATAAGGATAATAATAACAGTTATAGCGATAATAATAATTGTAATAAGGATAATAATAATAGTTATAAGGATAAAGACAAGAGTAATAGAGATAGTAATAATAGAATAAGGATAATGATAACAGTTATAGCGATAATAATAATTGTGATAAGGATAAAGACAAGAGTAATAGGGGTAGTAACAATAGAATAAGGATAATAATAACAGTTATAGCGATAATAATAATAGCAATAAGTATAATAATAATAGTTACAAGGATAAAGACAAGAGTAGAACGGATAGTAACAATAGAAAAAAGGATAATAATAACAGTTATAGCGATAATAATAATAGTAACAAGAATAAAAATAACAGTAATAATGATAATGATAACATTTATAGCGATAATAATAATAGTAAGATGCATACGTATAATAGTTATAAGGATAAAGAGAAGAGTAATACGAATAGTAATAATGGAATAAGGATAATAATAACAGTTATAGCGATAATAATAATAGTGGTAAGGATAATAATAATCGTTAAAGGATGTAGACAAGAGTAATAGGGATAGTAATAATAGAATAAGGATGATGATAACAGTTATAGCGATAATAATAATAGTAATAAGGATAATAATAATAGTTATATCGATAATAATAATAGTAACAAGAATAAAAATAACAGTAATAATGATAATGATAACATTTATAGCAATAATAATAATAGTTATAAGGATAATAATAATAGTTACAAGGATAAAGACAAGAGTAAAACGGATAGTAACAATAGAATAAGGATAATAATAACAGTTATAGCGATAAGAATAATAGTAATAAGGATTATAATAATAATAGTTATGAGGATAAAGGCACGAGTAATACGGATAGTAACAATAGAATAAGCATAATTATAACAGTTATAGCGATAATAATAATAATAATAATCTGTTTAATAATAATAGTTATAAGGATAAAGACAAGAGTACAACGGGTAGTAATAATAGAATAAGGATAATAATAACAGTTATAGCGATAATAATAATAATAACAAGCATAATAATAATATTTATAAGGATAAAGACTAGAGTAATAGGGATAGTAATAATAGAATAAGGATAATAATAACAGTTATAGCGAAAATAATAATAGTAACGAGAATAAAAATAACAGTAATAATGATAATGATAACATTTATAGCGATAATAATAATAGTGATAAGGATAATAATAATAGTTATAAGGATAAAGGCAAGAGTAATAGAGACAGTAATAATAGAATAAGGATAATGATAACAGTTATAGCGATAATAATAAAAGAAATAAGGATAATAATAACAGTTATAGCGATAATAATAATAATAACAAGGATAATAATAATAGTTATAAGGATAAAGACAAGAGTAAAAGGGATAGTAATAATAGAATAAGGATAATAATAACAGTTATAGCGATAATAATAATAGTAACAAGAATAAAAATAACAGTAATAATGATAATGATAACATTTGTAGCGATAATAATAATAGTAAGATGCATACGTATAATAGTTATAAGGATAAAGAGAAGAGTAATACGAATAGTAATAATGGAATAAGGATAATAATAACAGTTATAGCGATAATAATAATAGTAACAAGAATAAAAATAACAGTAATAATGATAATGATAACACTTATAGCGATAATAATAATAGTAAGATGTATACGTATAATAGTTATAAGGATAAAGAGAAGAGTAATACGAATAGTAATAATGGAATAAGGATAATGATAACAGTTTTAGCGATAGTAATAATAATAACAAGGATAATAATAATAGTTATAAGGATAAAGACAAGCGTAATAGGGGTAGTAATAATAGAATAAGGATAATAATAACAGTTATAGCGATAATAATAATAGTAATAAGTATAATAACAATAGTTACAAGGATAAAAACAAGTGTAAAACGGATAGTAACAATAGAAGAAGGATAATAATAACAATTATAGCGATAATAATAATAATAACAAGCATAATAATAATATTTATAAGGATAAAGACAAGAGTAATAGGGGTAGTAATAATAGAATAAGGATAATAATAACAGTTATAGCGATA
Organism: Megachile ligniseca; assembly: GCA_945859555.1. Classification (NCBI taxonomy): domain Eukaryota; kingdom Metazoa; phylum Arthropoda; class Insecta; order Hymenoptera; family Megachilidae; genus Megachile; species Megachile ligniseca. Next base: position 4,871 of record CAMAOC010000383.1, read on the forward strand.
ATAATAATAGTTATAAGGATAATAATAGTAGTTACAAGAATAAAGACAAGAGTAAAACGGATAGCAACAATAGAAGAAGGATAATGATAACAGTTATAGCGATAATAATAATAATAACAGGCATAATAATAATATTTATACGGATAAAGACTAGAGTAATAGGGATAGTAATAATAGAATAAGGATAATAATAACAGTTATAGCGATAATAATAATAGTAACAAGAATAAAAATAACAGTAATAATGATAATGATAACATTTATAGCGATACTAATAATAGTAAGATGTATACGTATAATAGATATAAGGATAAAGAGAAGAGTAATACGAATAGTAATAATGGAATAAGGATAATGATAACAGTTTTAGCGATAATAATAATAGTGGTAAGGATAATAATAATCGTTAAAGGATGTAGACAAGAGTAATAGGGATAGTAATAATAGAATAAGGATGATGATAACAGTTATAGCGATAATAATAATAGTAATAAGGATAATAATAATAGTTATATCGATAATAATAATAATAATAATCTGTTTAATAATAATAGTTATAAGGATAAAGACAAGAGTACAACGGGTAGTAATAATAGAATAACGATAATAATAACAGTTATAGCGATAATAATAATAATAACAAGCATAATAATAATATTTATAAGGATAAAGACTAGAGTAATAGGGATAGTAATAATAGAATAAGGATAATAATAACAGTTATAGCGAAAATAATAATAGTAACGAGAATAAAAATAACAGTAATAATGATAATGATAACATTTATAGCGATAATAATAATAGTGATAAGGATAATAATAATAGTTATAAGGATAAAGGCAAGAGTAATAGAGACAGTAATAATAGAATAAGGATAATGATAACAGTTATAGCGATAATAATAAAAGAAATAAGGATAATAATAACAGTTATAGCGACAATAATAATAATAACAAGGATAATAATAATAGTTATAAGGATAAAGACAAGAGTAAAAGGGATAGTAATAATAGAATAAGGATAATAATAATAGTAATAAGGATAATAATAAGAGTTATAGCGATAATAATAATAGTTATAAGGATAAAGACAAGAGTAATAGAGACAGTAATAATAGAATAAGGATAATGATAACAGTTATAGCGATAATAATAATAGAAATAAGGATAATAATAACAGTTATAGCGATAATAATAATAATAACAAGCATAATAATAATATTTATAAGGATAAAGACTAGAGTAATAGGGATAGTAAAAATAGAATAAGGATAATAATAACAGTTATAGCGAAAATAATAATAGTAACGAGAATAAAAATAACAGTAATAATGATAATGATAACATTTATAGCGATAATAATAATAGTAATAAGGATAATAATAATAGTTATAAGGATAAAGACAATAGTAATAGAGATAGAAATAATAGAATAAGGATAATGATAACAGTTATAGCGATAATAATAATAGAAATAAGGATAATAATAACAGTTATAGCGATAATAATAATAGTAACAAGAATAAAAATAACAGTAATAATGATAATGATAACATTTATAGCGATACTAATAATAGTAAGATGTATGCGTATAATAGTTATAAGGATAAAGAGAAGAGTAATACGAATAGTAATAATGGAATAAGGATAATGATAACAGTTTTAGCGATAATAATAATAGTAATAAGGATAATAATAATAGTTATATCGATAATAATAATAGTAACAAGAATAAAAATAACAGTAATAATGATAATGATAACATTTATAGCAATAATAATAATAGTTATAAGGATAATAATAATAGTTACAAGGATAAAGACAAGAGTAAAACGGATAGTAACAATAGAATAAGGATAATAATAACAGTTATAGCGATAAGAATAATAGTAATAAGGATAATAATAATAATAGTTATGAGGATAAAGGCACGAGTAATACGGATAGTAACAATAGAATAAGCATAATTATAACAGTTATAGCGATAATAATAATAATAATAATCTGGTTAATAATAATAGTTATAAGGATAAAGACAAGAGTAAAACGGGTAGTAATAATAGAATAAGGATAATAATAACAGTTATAGCGATAATAATAATAGTAATAAGGATAATAATAATAGTTACAAGGATAAAGACAAGAGTTAAAAGGATAGTAACAATAGAAGAAGGATAATAATAACAGTTATAGCGATAATAATAATAATAACAAGCATAATAATAATATTTATAAGGATAATGACTAGAGTAATAGGGATAGTAATAATAGAATAAGGATAATGATAACAGTTATAGCGATAATAATAAAAGAAATAAGGATAATAATAACAGTTATAGCGATAATAATAATAATAACAAGGATAATAATAATAGTTATAAGGATAAAGACAAGAGTAAAAGGGATAGTAATAATAGAATAAGGATAATAATAACAGTTATAGCGATAATAATAATAGTAATAGGGATAATAATAAGAGTTATAGCGATAATAATAATAGTTATAAGGATAAACACAATAGTAATAGAGATAGTAATAATAGTATAAGGATAATGATAACAGTTATAGCGATAATAATAATATAAATAAGGATAATAATAACAGTTATAGCGATAATAATAATAGTAACAAGAATAAAAATAACAGTAATAATGATAATGATAACATTTATAGCGATACTAATAATAGTAAGATGTATGCGTATAATAGTTATAAGGATAAAGAGAAGAGTAATACGAATAGTAATAATGGAATAAGGATAATGATAACAGTTTTAGCGATAATAATAATAGTAATAAGGATAATAATAATAGTTATATCGATAATAATAATAGTAACAAGAATAAAAATAACAGTAATAATGATAATGATAACATTTATAGCGATAATAATAATAGTTATAAGGATAATAATAATAGTTACAAGGATAAAGACAAGAGTAAAACGGATAGTAACAATAGAATAAGGATAATAATAACAGTAATAGCGATAAGAATAATAGTAATAAGGATAATAATAATAATAGTTATGAGGATAAAGGCACGAGTAATACGGATAGTAACAATAGAATAAGCATAATTATAACAGTTATAGCGATAATAATAATAATAATAATCTGGTTAATAATAATAGTTATAAGGATAAAGACAAGAGTAAAACGGGTAGTAATAATAGAATAAGGATAATAATAACAGTTATAGCGATAATAATAATAGTAATAAGGATAATAATAATAGTTACAAGGATAAAGACAAGAGTAAAACGGATAGTAATAATAGAATAAGGATAATAATAACAGTTATAGCGATAATAATAATAATAACAAGCATAATAATAATATTTATAAGGATAAAGACTAGAGTAATAGGGATAGTAATAATAGAATAAGGATAATAATAACAGTTATAGCGAAAATAATAATAGTAACGAGAATAAAAATAACAGTAATAATGATAATGATAACATTTATAGCGATAATAATAATAGTGATAAGGATAATAATAATAGTTATAAGGATAAAGGCAAGAGTAATAGAGACAGTAATAATAGAATAAGGATAATGATAACAGTTATAGCGATAATAATAAAAGAAATAAGGATAATAATAACAGTTATAGCGATAATAATAATAATAACAAGGATAATAATAATAGTTATAAGGATAAAGACAAGAGTAAAAGGGATAGTAATAATAGAATAAGGATAATAATAACAGTTATAGCGATAATAATAATAGTAATAAGGATAATAATAAGAGTTATAGCGATAATAATAATAGTTATAAGGATAAAGACAAGAGTAATAGAGACAGTAATAATAGAATAAGGATAATGATAACAGTTATAGCGATAATAATAATAGAAATAAGGATAATAATAACAGTTATAGCGATAATAATAATAATAACAAGCATAATAATAATATTTATAAGGATAAAGACTAGAGTAATAGGGATAGTAAAAATAGAATAAGGATAATAATAACAGTTATAGCGAAAATAATAATAGTAACGAGAATAAAAATAACAGTAATAATGATAATGATAACATTTATAGCGATAATAATAATAGTAATAAGGATAATAATAATAGTTATAAGGATAAAGACAATAGTAATAGAGATAGTAATAATAGAATAAGGATAATGATAACAGTTATAGCGATAATAATAATAGAAATAAGGATAATAATAACAGTTATAGCGATAATAATAATAGTAACAAGAATAAAAATAACAGTAATAATGATAATGATAACATTTATAGCGATACTAATAATAGTAAGATGTATGCGTATAATAGTTATAAGGATAAAGAGAAGAGTAATACGAATAGTAATAATGGAATAAGGATAATGATAACAGTTTTAGCGATAATAATAATAGTAATAAGGATAATAATAATAGTTATATCGATAATAATAATAGTAACAAGAATAAAAATAACAGTAATAATGATAATGATAACATTTATAGCAATAATAATAATAGTTATAAGGATAATAATAATAGTTACAAGGATAAAGACAAGAGTAAAACGGATAGTAACAATAGAATAAGGATAATAATAACAGTTATAGCGATAAGAATAATAGTAATAAGGATAATAATAATAATAGTTATGAGGATAAAGGCACGAGTAATACGGATAGTAACAATAGAATAAGCATAATTATAACAGTTATAGCGATAATAATAATAATAATAATCTGGTTAATAATAATAGTTATAAGGATAAAGACAAGAGTAAAACGGGTAGTAATAATAGAATAAGGATAATAATAACAGTTATAGCGATAATAATAATAGTAATAAGGATAATAATAATAGTTACAAGGATAAAGACAAGAGTAAAAAGGATAGTAACAATAGAAGAAGGATAATAATAACAGTTATAGCGATAATAATAATAATAACAAGCATAATAATAATATTTATAAGGATAATGACTAGAGTAATAGGGATAGTAATAATAGAATAAGGATAATGATAACAGTTATAGCGATAATAATAAAAGAAATAAGGATAATAATAACAGTTATAGCGATAATAATAATAATAACAAGGATAATAATAATAGTTATAAGGATAAAGACAAGAGTAAAAGGGATAGTAATAATAGAATAAGGATAATAATAACAGTTATAGCGATAATAATAATAGTAATAGGGATAATAATAAGAGTTATAGCGATAATAATAATAGTTATAAGGATAAACACAATAGTAATAGAGATAGTAATAATAGTATAAGGATAATGATAACAGTTATAGCGATAATAATAATAGAAATAAGGATAATAATAACAGTTATAGCGATAATAATAATAGTAACAAGAATAAAAATAACAGTAATAATGATAATGATAACATTTATAGCGATACTAATAATAGTAAGATGTATGCGTATAATAGTTATAAGGATAAAGAGAAGAGTAATACGAATAGTAATAATGGAATAAGGATAATGATAACAGTTTTAGCGATAATAATAATAGTAATAAGGATAATAATAATAGTTATATCGATAATAATAATAGTAACAAGAATAAAAATAACAGTAATAATGATAATGATAACATTTATAGCGATAATAATAATAGTTATAAGGATAATAATAATAGTTACAAGGATAAAGACAAGAGTAAAACGGATAGTAACAATAGAATAAGGATAATAATAACAGTTATAGCGATAAGAATAATAGTAATAAGGATAATAATAATAATAGTTATGAGGATAAAGGCACGAGTAATACGGATAGTAACAATAGAATAAGCATAATTATAACAGTTATAGCGATAATAATAATAATAATAATCTGGTTAATAATAATAGTTATAAGGATAAAGACAAGAGTAAAACGGGTAGTAATAATAGAATAAGGATAATAATAACAGTTATAGCGATAATAATAATAGTAATAAGGATAATAATAATAGTTACAAGGATAAAGACAAGAGTAAAACGGATAGTAACAATAGAAGAAGGATAATAATAACAGTAATAGCGATAATAATAATAATAACAAGCATAATAATAATATTTATAAGGATAAAGACTAGAGTAATAGGGATAGTAAAAATAGAATAAGGATAATAATAACAGTTATAGCGAAAATAATAATAGTAACGAGAATAAAAATAACAGTAATAATGATAATGATAACATTTATAGCGATAATAATAATAGTGATAAGGATAATAATAATAGTTATAAGGATAAAGGCAAGAGTAATAGGGATAGTAATCATAGAATAAGGATAATAATAACAGTTATAGCGATAATAATAATAGTGGTAAGGATAATAATAATCGTTAAAGGATGTAGACAAGAGTAATAGGGATAGTAATAATAGAATAAGGATAATAATAATGGTTATAAGGATAAACATTAGAGTTATTGAGGTAGTAATAATAGAATAAGGATGATGATAACAGTTATAGCGATAATAATAATAGTAATAAGGATAATAATAATAGTTATATCGATAATAATAATAGTAAGAAGAATAAAAATAGCAGTAATAATGATAATGATAACATTTATAGCAATAATAATAATAGTTATAAGGATAATAATAATAGTTACAAGGATAAAGACAAGAGTAAGACGGATAGTAACAATAGAATAAGGATAATAATAACAGTTATAGCGATAAGAATAATAGTAATAAGGATAATAATAATAATAGTTATGAGGATAAAGGCACGAGTAATACGGATAGTAACAATAGAATAAGCATAATTATAACAGTTATAGCGATAATAATAATAATAATAATCTGGTTAATAATAATAGTTATAAGGATAAAGACAAGAGTAAAACGGGTAGTAATAATAGAATAAGGATAATAATAACAGTTATAGCGATAATAATAATAGTAATAAGGATAATAATAATAGTTACAAGGATAAAGACAAGAGTAAAACGGATAGTAATAATAGAATAAGGATAATAATAACAGTTATAGCGATAATAATAATAATAACAAGCATAATAATAATATTTATAAGGATAAAGACTAGAGTAATAGGGATAGTAATAATAGAATAAGGATAATAATAACAGTTATAGCGAAAATAATAATAGTAACGAGAATAAAAATAACAGTAATAATGATAATGATAACATTTATAGCGATAATAATAATAGTGATAAGGATAATAATAATAGTTATAAGGATAAAGGCAAGAGTAATAGAGACAGTAATAATAGAATAAGGATAATGATAACAGTTATAGCGATAATAATAAAAGAAATAAGGATAATAATAACAGTTATAGCGATAATAATAATAATAACAAGGATAATAATAATAGTTATAAGGATAAAGACAAGAGTAAAAGGGATAGTAATAATAGAATAAGGATAATAATAACAGTTATAGCGATAATAATAATAGTAATAAGGATAATAATAAGAGTTATAGCGATAATAATAATAGTTATAAGGATAAAGACAAGAGTAATAGAGACAGTAATAATAGAATAAGGATAATGATAACAGTTATAGCGATAATAATAATAGAAATAAGGATAATAATAACAGTTATAGCGATAATAATAATAATAACAAGCATAATAATAATATTTATAAGGATAAAGACTAGAGTAATAGGGATAGTAAAAATAGAATAAGGATAATAATAACAGTTATAGCGAAAATAATAATAGTAACGAGAATAAAAATAACAGTAATAATGATAATGATAACATTTATAGCGATAATAATAATAGTAATAAGGATAATAATAATAGTTATAAGGATAAAGACAATAGTAATAGAGATAGTAATAATAGAATAAGGATAATGATAACAGTTATAGCGATAATAATAATAGAAATAAGGATAATAATAACAGTTATAGCGATAATAATAATAGTAACAAGAATAAAAATAACAGTAATAATGATAATGATAACATTTATAGCGATACTAATAATAGTAAGATGTATGCGTATAATAGTTATAAGGATAAAGAGAAGAGTAATACGAATAGTAATAATGGAATAAGGATAATGATAACAGTTTTAGCGATAATAATAATAGTAATAAGGATAATAATAATAGTTATATCGATAATAATAATAGTAACAAGAATAAAAATAACAGTAATAATGATAATGATAACATTTATAGCAATAATAATAATAGTTATAAGGATAATAATAATAGTTACAAGGATAAAGACAAGAGTAAAACGGATAGTAACAATAGAATAAGGATAATAATAACAGTTATAGCGATAAGAATAATAGTAATAAGGATAATAATAATAATAGTTATGAGGATAAAGGCACGAGTAATACGGATAGTAACAATAGAATAAGCATAATTATAACAGTTATAGCGATAATAATAATAATAATAATCTGGTTAATAATAATAGTTATAAGGATAAAGACAAGAGTAAAACGGGTAGTAATAATAGAATAAGGATAATAATAACAGTTATAGCGATAATAATAATAGTAATAAGGATAATAATAATAGTTACAAGGATAAAGACAAGAGTAAAAAGGATAGTAACAATAGAAGAAGGATAATAATAACAGTTATAGCGATAATAATAATAATAACAAGCATAATAATAATATTTATAAGGATAATGACTAGAGTAATAGGGATAGTAATAATAGAATAAGGATAATGATAACAGTTATAGCGATAATAATAAAAGAAATAAGGATAATAATAACAGTTATAGCGATAATAATAATAATAACAAGGATAATAATAATAGTTATAAGGATAAAGACAAGAGTAAAAGGGATAGTAATAATAGAATAAGGATAATAATAACAGTTATAGCGATAATAATAATAGTAATAGGGATAATAATAAGAGTTATAGCGATAATAATAATAGTTATAAGGATAAACACAATAGTAATAGAGATAGTAATAATAGTATAAGGATAATGATAACAGTTATAGCGATAATAATAATAGAAATAAGGATAATAATAACAGTTATAGCGATAATAATAATAGTAACAAGAATAAAAATAACAGTAATAATGATAATGATAACATTTATAGCGATACTAATAATAGTAAGATGTATGCGTATAATAGTTATAAGGATAAAGAGAAGAGTAATACGAATAGTAATAATGGAATAAGGATAATGATAACAGTTATAGCGATAATAATAATAGTAATAAGGATAATAATAATAGTTACAAGGATAAAGACAAGAGTAAAACGGATAGTAACAATAGAAGAAGGATAATAATAACAGTTATAGCGATAATAATAATAATAACAAGCATAATAATAATATTTATAAGGATAAAGACTAGAGTAATAGGGATAGTAAAAATAGAATAAGGATAATAATAACAGTTATAGCGAAAATAATAATAGTAACGAGAATAAAAATAACAGTAATAATGATAATGATAACATTTATAGCGATAATAATAATAGTGATAAGGATAATAATAATAGTTATAAGGATAAAGGCAAGAGTAATAGAGACAGTAATAATAGAATAAGGATAATGATAACAGTTATAGCCATAATAATAATAGAAATAAGGATAATAATAACAGTTATAGCGATAATAATAATAATGACACGGATAATAATAACAGTGATAAGGATAAAGACAAGAGTAATAGGGATAGTAATCATAGAATAAGGATAATAATAACAGTTATAGCGATAAAAATAATAGAAATAAGGATAATAATAACAGTTATAGCGATAATAATAATAATGACACGGATAATAATAATAGTGATAAGGATAAAGACAAGAGTAATAGGGATAGCAATCATAGAATAAGGATAATAATAACAGTTATAGCGATAATAATAATAGTGGTAAGGATAATAATAATCGTTAAAGGATGTAGACAAGAGTAATAGGGATAGTAATAATAGAATAAGGATAATAAAAATAGTTATAAGGATAAAGACAAGAGTAAAAGGGATAGTAATAATAGAATAAGGATAATAATATCAGTTTTAGCGATAATAATAATAATAACAAGGATAATAATAATAGTTATAAGGATAAAGGCAAGAGTAATACGGATAGTAACAGTAGAATAAGAATAATAGTAACAGTTATAGCGATAATAATAATAGTTATAAGGATAAAGACAAGAGGAATAGGGATAATAATAATAGAATAACGATAATAATAACAGTTTTAGCGATAATAATAATAGTAATATGGATAATAATAATAGTTATAAGGATGGAGACAAGAGTAATAGGGATAGTAACAACAGAATATGGATAATAATAACAGTTATAACGATAATATTAATAGTAATAAGAATAATAATAACAGTTATTGCGATAATAATAATAGTACTAAGGATAATAATGATAGTTATAAGAATAAAGACAAGAGGAATAGGGATAATAATAATAGAATAACGATAATAATAACAGTTATAGCGATAATAATAATAGAAATAAGGATAATAATAACAGTTATAGCGATAATAATAATAATAACAAGGATAATAATATTAGTTATAAGGATAAAGACAAGAGTAATAGGGGTAGTAATATTAGAATAAGGATAATAATAACAGTTATAGCGATAATAATAATAGTTATAACGATAATAATAATAGTTACAAGGATAAAGACAAGAGTAAAACGAATAGTAACAATAGAAGAAGGATAATGATAACAGTTATAGCGATAATAATAATAATAACAGGCATAATAATAATATTTATAAGGATAAAGACTAGAGTAATAGGGATAGTAATAATAGAATAAGGATAATAATAACAGTTATAGCGATAATAATAATAGTAACAAGAATAAAAATAACAGTAATAATGATAATGATAACATTTATAGCGATACTAATAATAGTAAGATGTATACGTATAATAGTTATAAGGATAAAGAGAAGAGTAATACGAATAGTAATAATGGAATAAGAATAATAATAACAGTTATTGCGATAATAATAATAGTACTAAGGATAATAATGATAGTTATAAGAATAAAGACAAGAGGAATAGGGATAATAATAATAGAATAACGATAATAATAACAGTTATAGCGATAATAATAATAGTAATAAGGATAATAATAATAGTTATAAGGATGAAGACAAGAGTAAAACGGATAGTAACAATAGAAGAAGGATAATAATAACAGTTATAGCGATAATAATAATAGAAATAAGGATAATAATAACAGTTATTGCGATAATAATAATAGTAATAAGGATAATAATAATAGTTATAAGGATAAAGACAAGAGTAATAGAGATAGTAATAATAGAATAAGGATAATGATAACAGTTATAGCGATAATAATAATAGAAATAAGGATAATAATAATAGTGATAAGGATAAAGACAAGAGTAATAGGGGTAGTAATAATAGAATAAGGATAATAATAACAGTTATAGCGATAATAATAATAGCAATAAGTATAATAATAATAGTTACAAGGATAAAGACAAGAGTAGAACGGATAGTAACAATAGAAAAAAGGATAATAATAACAGTTATAGCGATAACAATAATAGTTATAACGATAATAATAATAGTTACAAGGATAAAGACAAGAGTAAAACGGATAGTAACAATAGAAGAAGGATAATGATAACAGTTATAGCGATAATAATAATAATAACAGGCATCATAATAATATTTATAAGGATAAAGACTAGAGTAATAGGGATAGTAATAATAGAATAAGGATAATAATAACAGTTATAGCGATAATAATAATAGTAACAAGAATAAAAATAACAGTAATAATGATAATGATAACATTTATAGCGATACTAATAATAGTAAGATGTATACGTATAATAGTTATAAGGATAAAGAGAAGAGTAATACGAATAGTAATAATGGAATAAGGATAATAATAACAGTTATAGCGATAATAATAATAGTTATAAGGATAATAATAATAGTTACAAGGATAAAGACAAGAGTAAAAGGGATAGTAATAATAGAATAAGGATAACAATAACAGTTATAGCGATAATAATAATAGTAATAATGATAATAATAACAGTTATAGCGATAATAATAATAGTAATAAGGATAATAATAATAGTTATAAGGATAAAGACAAGAGTAATAGAGATAGTAATAATAGAATAAGGATAATGATAACAGTTATAGCGATAATAATAATAGTGGTAAGGATAATAATAATCGTTAAAGGATGTAGACAAGAGTAATAGGGATAGTAATAATAGAATAAGGATGATGATAACAGTTATAGCGATAATAATAATAGTAATAAGGATAATAATAACAGTTATAGCGATAATAATAATAATGACACGGATAATAATAACAGTGATAAGGATAAAGACAAGAGTAATAGGGATAGTAATCATAGAATAAGGATAATAATAACAGTTATAGCGATAAAAATAATAGAAATAAGGATAATAATAACAGTTATAGCGATAATAATAATAATGACACGGATAATAATAATAGTGATAAGGATAAAGACAAGAGTAATAGGGATAGTAATCATAGAATAAGGATAATAATAACAGTTATAGCGATAATAATAATAGTGGTAAGGATAATAATAATCGTTAAAGGATGTAGACAAGAGTAATAGGGATAGTAATAATAAAGAATAAGGATAATAATAATAGTTATAAGGATAAACATTAGAGTTATTGAGGTAGTAATAATAGAATAAGGATGATGATAACAGTTATAGCGATAATAATAATAGTAATAAGGATAATAATAATAGTTATATCGATAATAATAATAGTAACAAGAATAAAAATAACAGTAATAATGATAATGATAACATTTGTAGCGATACTAATAATAGTAAGATGTATGCGTATAATAGTTATAAGGATAAAGAGAAGAGTAATACGAATAGTAATAATTTAATAAGGATAATGATAACAGTTTTAGCGATAATAATAATAGTAATAAGGATAATAATAATAGTTATATCGATAATAATAATAGTAACAAGAATAAAAATAACAGTAATAATGATAATGATAACATTTATAGCGATAATAATAATAGTTATAAGGATAATAATAATAGTTACAAGGATAAAGACAAGAGTAAAACGGATAGTAACAATAGAATAAGGATAATAATAACAGTTATAGCGATAAGAATAATAGTAATAAGGATAATAATAATAATAGTTATGAGGATAAAGGCACGAGTAATACGGATAGTAACAATAGAATAAGCATAATTATAACAGTTATAGCGATAATAATAATAATAATAATCTGGTTAATAATAATAGTTATAAGGATAAAGACAAGAGTAAAACGGGTAGTAATAATAGAATAAGGATAATAATAACAGTTATAGCGATAATAATAATAGTAATAAGGATAATAATAATAGTTACAAGGATAAAGACAAGAGTAAAACGGATAGTAACAATAGAAGAAGGATAATAATAACAGTTATAGCGATAATAATAATAATAACAAGCATAATAATAATATTTATAAGGATAAAGACTAGAGTAATAGGGATAGTAAAAATAGAATAAGGATAATAATAACAGTTATAGCGAAAATAATAATAGTAACGAGAAAAAAAATAACAGTAATAATGATAATGATAACATTTATAGCGATAATAATAATAGTGATAAGGATAATAATAATAGTTATAAGGATAAAGGCAAGAGTAATAGGGATAGTAATCATAGAATAAGGATAATAATAACAGTTATAGCGATAATAATAATAGTGGTAAGGATAATAATAATCGTTAAAGGATGTAGACAAGAGTAATAGGGATAGTAATAATAGAATAAGGATAATAATAATAGTTATAAGGATAAACATTAGAGTTATTGAGGTAGTAATAATAGAATAAGGATGATGATAACAGTTATAGCGATAATAATAATAGTAATAAGGATAATAATAATAGTTATATCGATAATAATAATAGTAACAAGAATAAAAATAACAGTAATAATGATAATGATAACATTTATAGCAATAATAATAATAGTTATAAGGATAATAATAATAGTTACAAGGATAAAGACAAGAGTAAGACGGATAGTAACAATAGAATAAGGATAATAATAACAGTTATAGCGATAAGAATAATAGTAATAAGGATAATAATAATAATAGTTATGAGGATAAAGGCACGAGTAATACGGATAGTAACAATAGAATAAGCATAATTATAACAGTTATAGCGATAATAATAATAATAATAATCTGGTTAATAATAATAGTTATAAGGATAAAGACAAGAGTAAAACGGGTAGTAATAATAGAATAAGGATAATAATAACATTTATAGCGATAATAATAATAGTAATAAGGATAATAATAATAGTTACAAGGATAAAGACAAGAGTAAAACGGATAGTAACAATAGAAGAAGGATAATAATAACAGTTATAGCGATAATAATAATAATAACAAGCATAATAATAATATTTATAAGGATAAAGACTAGAGTAATAGGGATAGTAAAAATAGAATAAGGATAATAATAACAGTTATAGCGAAAATAATAATAGTAACGAGAATAAAAATAACAGTAATAATGATAATGATAACATTTATAGCGATAATAATAATAGTGATAAGGATAATAATAATAGTTATAAGGATAAAGGCAAGAGTAATAGAGACAGTAATAATAGAATAAGGATAATGATAACAGTTATAGCCATAATAATAATAGAAATAAGGATAATAATAACAGTTATAGCGATAATAATAATAATGACACGGATAATAATAACAGTGATAAGGATAAAGACAAGAGTAATAGGGATAGTAATCATAGAATAAGGATAATAATAACAGTTATAGCGATAAAAATAATAGAAATAAGGATAATAATAACAGTTATAGCGATAATAATAATAATGACACGTATAATAATAATAGTGATAAGGATAAAGACAAGAGTAATAGGGATAGCAATCATAGAATAAGGATAATAATAACAGTTATAGCGATAATAATAATAGTGGTAAGGATAATAATAATCGTTAAAGGATGTAGACAAGAGTAATAGGGATAGTAATAATAGAATAAGGATAATAATAATAGTTATAAGGATAAACATTAGAGTTATTGAGGTAGTAATAATAGAATAAGGATGATGATAACAGTAATAGCGATAATAATAATAGTAATAAGGATAATAATAATAGTTATATCGATAATAATAATAGTAACAAGAATAAAAATAACAGTAATAATGATAATGATAACATTTATAGCAATAATAATAATAGTTATAAGGATAATAATAATAGTTACAAGGATAAAGACAAGAGTAAAACGGATAGTAACAATAGAATAAGGATAATAATAACAGTTATAGCGATAAGAATAATAGTAATAAGGATAATAATAATAATAGTTATGAGGATAAAGGCACGAGTAATACGGATAGTAACAATAGAATAAGCATAATTATAACAGTTATAGCGATAATAATAATAATAATAATCTGGTTAATAATAATAGTTATAAGGATAAAGACAAGAGTAAAACGGGTAGTAATAATAGAATAAGGATAATAATAACAGTTATAGCGATAATAATAATAGTAATAAGGATAATAATAATAGTTACAAGGATAAAGACAAGAGTAAAAAGGATAGTAACAATAGAAGAAGGATAATAATAACAGTTATAGCGATAATAATAATAATAACAAGTATAATAATAATATTTATAAGGATAAAGACTAGAGTAATAGGGATAGTAATAATAGAATAAGGATAATAATAACAGTTATAGCGAAAATAATAATAGTAACGAGAATAAAAATAACAGTAATAATGATAATGATAACATTTATAGCGATAATAATAATAGTGATAAGGATAATAATAATAGTTATAAGGATAATAATAATAGTTACAAGGATAAAGACAAGAGTAAAACGGATAGTAACAATAGAATAAGGATAATAATAACAGTTATAGCGATAAGAATAATAGTAATAAGGATAATAATAATAATAGTTATGAGGATAAAGGCACGAGTAATACGGATAGTAACAATAGAATAAGCATAATTATAACAGTTATAGCGATAATAATAATAATAATAATCTGGTTAATAATAATAGTTATAAGGATAAAGACAAGAGTAAAACGGGTAGTAATAATAGAATAAGGATAATTATAACAGTTATAGCGATAATAATAATAGTAATAAGGATAATAATAATAGTTACAAGGATAAAGACAAGAGTAAAACGGATAGTAACAATAGAAGAAGGATAATAATAACAGTTATAGCGATAATAATAATAATAACAAGCATAATAATAATATTTATAAGGATAAAGACTAGAGTAATAGGGATAGTAAAAATAGAATAAGGATAATAATAACAGTTATAGCGAAAATAATAATAGTAACGAGAATAAAAATAACAGTAATAATGATAATGATAACATTTATAGCGATAATAATAATAGTGATAAGGATAATAATAATAGTTATAAGGATAAAGGCAAGAGTAATAGAGACAGTAATAATAGAATAAGGATAATGATAACAGTTATAGCGATAATAATAAAAGAAATAAGGATAATAATAACAGTTATAGCGATAATAATAATAATAACAAGGATAATAATAATAGTTATAAGGATAAAGACAAGAGTAAAAGGGATAGTAATAATAGAATAAGGATAATAATAACAGTTATAGCGATAATAATAATAGTGGTAAGGATAATAATAATCGTTGAAGGATGAAGACAACAGTAATAGGGATAGTAATAATAGATTAAGGATAATAATAATAGTTATAAGGATAAACATTAGAGATATATAGGTAGTAATAATAGAATAAGGATGATGATAACAGTTATAGCGATAATAATAATAGTAATAAGGATAATAATAATAGTTACAAGGATAAAGACAAGAGTAAAAAGGATAGTAACAATAGAAGAAGGATAATAATAACAGTTATAGCGATAATAATAATAATAACAAGCATAATAATAATATTTATAAGGATAAAGACTAGAGTAATAGGGATAGTAATAATAGAATAAGGATAATGATAACAGTTATGTCGATAATAATAAAAGAAATAAGGATAATAATAACAGTTATAGCGATAATAATAATAATAACAAGGATAATAATAATAGTTATAAGGATAAAGACAAGAGTAAAAGGGATAGTAATAATAGAATAAGGATAATAATAACAGTTATAGCGATAATAATAATAGTAATAAGGATAATAATAAGAGTTATTGCGATAATAATAATAGTTATAAGGATAAAGACTAGAGTAATAGGGATAGTAATAATAGAATAAGGATAATGATAACAGTTATGTCGATAATAATAAAAGAAATAAGGATAATAATAACAGTTATAGCGATAATAATAATAATAACAAGGATAATAATAATAGTTATAAGGATAAAGACAAGAGTAAAAGGGATAGTAATAATAGAATAAGGATAATAATAACAGTTATAGCGATAATAATAATAGTAATAAGGATAATAATAAGAGTTATTGCGATAATAATAATAGTTATAAGGATAAAGACAATAGTAATAGAGATAGTAATAATAGAATAAGGATAATAATAATAGTTATATCGATAATAATAATAGTAACAAGAATAAAAATAACAGTAATAATGATAATGATAACACTTATAGCAATAATAATAATAGTTATAAGGATAATAATAATAGTTACAAGGATAAAGACAAGAGTAAAACGGATAGTAACAATAGAATAAGGATAATAATAACAGTTATAGCGATAAGAATAATAGTAATAAGGATAATAATAATAATAGTTATGAGGATAAAGGCACGAGTAATACGGATAGTAACAATAGAATAAGCATAATTATAACAGTTATAGCGATAATAATAATAATAATAATCTGGTTAATAATAATAGTTATAAGGATAAAGACAAGAGTAAAACGGGTAGTAATAATAGAATAAGGATAATAATAACAGTTATAGCGATAATAATAATAGTAATAAGGATAATAATAATAGTTACAAGGATAAAGACAAGAGTAAAAAGGATAGTAACAATAGAAGAAGGATAATAATAACAGTTATAGCGATAATAATAATAATAACAAGTATAATAATAATATTTATAAGGATAAAGACTAGAGTAATAGGGATAGTAATAATAGAATAAGGATAATAATAACAGTTATAGCGAAAATAATAATAGTAACGAGAATAAAAATAACAGTAATAATGATAATGATAACATTTATAGCGATAATAATAATAGTGATAAGGATAATAATAATAGTTATAAGGATAATAATAATAGTTACAAGGATAAAGACAAGAGTAAAACGGATAGTAACAATAGAATAAGGATAATAATAACAGTTATAGCGATAAGAATAATAGTAATAAGGATAATAATAATAATAGTTATGAGGATAAAGGCACGAGTAATACGGATAGTAACAATAGAATAAGCATAATTATAACAGTTATAGCGATAATAATAATAATAATAATCTGGTTAATAATAATAGTTATAAGGATAAAGACAAGAGTAAAACGGGTAGTAATAATAGAATAAGGATAATTATAACAGTTATAGCGATAATAATAATAGTAATAAGGATAATAATAATAGTTACAAGGATAAAGACAAGAGTAAAACGGATAGTAACAATAGAAGAAGGATAATAATAACAGTTATAGCGATAATAATAATAATAACAAGCATAATAATAATATTTATAAGGATAAAGACTAGAGTAATAGGGATAGTAAAAATAGAATAAGGATAATAATAACAGTTATAGCGAAAATAATAATAGTAACGAGAATAAAAATAACAGTAATAATGATAATGATAACATTTATAGCGATAATAATAATAGTGATAAGGATAATAATAATAGTTATAAGGATAAAGGCAAGAGTAATAGAGACAGTAATAATAGAATAAGGATAATGATAACAGTTATAGCGATAATAATAAAAGAAATAAGGATAATAATAACAGTTATAGCGATAATAATAATAATAACAAGGATAATAATAATAGTTATAAGGATAAAGACAAGAGTAAAAGGGATAGTAATAATAGAATAAGGATAATAATAACAGTTATAGCGATAATAATAATAGTGGTAAGGATAATAATAATCGTTGAAGGATGAAGACAACAGTAATAGGGATAGTAATAATAGATTAAGGATAATAATAATAGTTATAAGGATAAACATTAGAGATATATAGGTAGTAATAATAGAATAAGGATGATGATAACAGTTATAGCGATAATAATAATAGTAATAAGGATAATAATAATAGTTACAAGGATAAAGACAAGAGTAAAAAGGATAGTAACAATAGAAGAAGGATAATAATAACAGTTATAGCGATAATAATAATAATAACAAGCATAATAATAATATTTATAAGGATAAAGACTAGAGTAATAGGGATAGTAATAATAGAATAAGGATAATGATAACAGTTATGTCGATAATAATAAAAGAAATAAGGATAATAATAACAGTTATAGCGATAATAATAATAATAACAAGGATAATAATAATAGTTATAAGGATAAAGACAAGAGTAAAAGGGATAGTAATAATAGAATAAGGATAATAATAACAGTTATAGCGATAATAATAATAGTAATAAGGATAATAATAAGAGTTATTGCGATAATAATAATAGTTATAAGGATAAAGACAATAGTAATAGAGATAGTAATAATAGAATAAGGATAATGATAACAGTTATAGCGATAATAATAATAGAAATAAGGATAATAAAAACAGTTATAGCGATAATAATAATAGTAACAAGAATAAAAATAACAGTAATAATGATAATGATAACATTTATAGCGATAATAATAATAGTAATAAGGATAATAATAATAGTTATATCGATAATAATAATAGTAACAAGAATAAAAATAACAGTAATAATGATAATGATAACATTTATAGCGATAATAATAATAGTTATAAGGACAATAATAATAGTTACAAGGATAAAGACAAGAGTAAAACGGATAGTAACAATAGAATAAGGATAATAATAACAGTTATAGCGATAAGAATAATAGTAATAAGGATAATAATAATAATAGTTATGAGGATAAAGGCACGAGTAATACGGATAGTAACAATAGAATAAGCATAATTATAACAGTTATAGCGATAATAATAATAATAATAATCTGGTTAATAATAATAGTTATAAGGATAAAGACAAGAGTAAAACGGGTAGTAATAATAGAATGAGGATAATAATAACAGTTATAGCGATAATAATAATAGTAATAAGGATAATAATAATAGTTACAAGGATAAAGACAAGAGTAAAACGGATAGTAACAATAGAAGAAGGATAATAATAACAGTTATAGCGATAATAATAATAATAACAAGCATAATAATAATATTTATAAGGATAAAGACTAGAGTAATAGGGATAGTAAAAATAGAATAAGGATAATAATAACAGTTATAGCGAAAATAATAATAGTAACGAGAATAAAAATAACAGTAATAATGATAATGATAACATTTATAGCGATAATAATAATAGTGATAAGGATAATAATAATAGTTATAAGGATAAAGGCAAGAGTAATAGAGACAGTAATAATAGAATAAGGATAATGATAACAGTTATAGCGATAATAATAAAAGAAATAAGGATAATAATAACAGTTATAGCGATAATAATAATAATAACAAGGATAATAATAATAGTTATACGGATAAAGACAAGAGTAAAAGGGATAGTAATAATAGAATAAGGATAATAATAACAGTTATAGCGATCATAATAATAGTGGTAAGGATAATAATAATCGTTAAAGGATGAAGACAACAGTAATAGGGATAGTAATAATAGAATAAGGATAATAATAATAGTTATAAGGATAAACATTAGAGATATATAGGTAGTAATAATAGAATAAGGATGATGATAACAGTTATAGCGATAATAATAATAGTAATAAGGATAATAATAATAGTTATATCGATAATAATAATAGTAACAAGAATAAAAATAACAGTAATAATGATAATGATAACATTTATAGCGATAATAATCATAGTTATAAGGATAATAATAATAGTTACAAGGATAAAGACAAGAGTAAAACGGATAGTAACAATAGAATAAGGATAATAATAACAGTTATAGCGATAAGAATAATAGTAATGAGGATAATAATAATAATAGTTATGAGGATAAAGGCACGAGTAATACGGATAGTAACAATAGAATAAGCATAATTATAACAGTTATAGCGATAATAATAATAATAATAATGTGGTTAATAATAATAGTTATAAGGATAAAGACAAGAGTAGAACGGGTAGTAATAATAGAATAAGGATAATAATAACAGTTATAGCGATAATAATAATAGTAATAAGGATAATAATAATAGTTACAAGGATAAAGACAAGAGTAAAACGGATAGTAACAATAGAAGAAGGATAATAATAACAGTTATAGCGATAATAATAATAATAACAAGCATAATAATAATATTTATAAGGATAAAGACTAGAGTAATAGGGATAGTAATAATAGAATAAGGATAATAATAACAGTTATAGCGAAAATAATAATAGTAACGAGAATAAAAATAACAGTAATAATGATAATGATAACATTTATAGCGATAATAATAATAGTGATAAGGATAATAATAATAGTTATAAGGATAAAGGCAAGAGTAATAGAGACAGTAATAATAGAATAAGGATAATGATAACAGTTATAGCGATAATAATAAAAGAAATAAGGATAATAATAACAGTTATAGCGATAATAATAATAATAACAAGGATAATAATATTAGTTATAAGGATAAAGACAAGAGTAATAGGGGTAGTAATAATAGAATAAGGATAATAATAACAGTTATAGCGATAATAATAATAGTTATAAGGATAATAATAATAGTTACAAGGATAAAGACAAGAGTAAAACGGATAGTAACAATAGAATAAGGATAATAATAACAGTTATAGCGATAAGAATAATAGTAATAAGGATAATAATAATAATAGTTATGAGGATAAAGGCACGAGTAATACGGATAGTAACAATAGAATAAGCATAATTATAACAGTTATAGCGATAATAATAATAGTAATAATCTGGTTAATAATAATAGTTATAAGGATAAAGACAAGAGTAAAACGGGTAGTAATAATAGAATAAGGATAATTATAACAGTTATACCGATAATAATAATAATAACAAGCATAATAATAATATTTATAAGGATAAAGGCTAGAGTAATAGGGATAGTAATAATAGAATAAGGATAATAATAACAGTTATAGCGATAATAATAAAAGTAACAAGAATAAAAATAACAGTAATAATGATAATGATAACATTTATAGCGATACTAATAATAGTAAGATGTATACGTATAATAGTTATAAGGATAAAGAGAAGAGTAATACGAATAGTAATAATGGAATAAGGATAATGATAACAGTTTTAGCGATAATAATAATAGTAATAAGGATAATAATATCAGTTATAGCCATAATAATAATAATAACATGGATAATAACAATAGTTATAAGGAAAGAGACAAGAGTAATAGGGGTAGTAATAATAGAATAAGGATAATAATAACAGTTATAGCGATAATAATAATAGTTATAAGGATAATAATAATAGTTACAAGGATAAAGACAAGAGTAAAACGGATAGTAACAATAGAATAATTATAATAATAACAGTTATAGCGATAAGAATAATAGTAATAAGGATAATAATAATAATAGTTATGAGGATAAAGGCACGAGTAATACGGTTAGTAACAATAGAAGAAGGATAATAATAACAGTTATAGCGATAATAATAATAATAACAAGCGTAATAATAATATTTATAAGGATAAAGACTAGAGTAATAGGGATAGTAATAATAGAATAAGGATAATAATAACAGTTATAGCGAAAATAATAATAGTAACAAGAATAAAAATAACAGTAATAATGATAATGATAACATTTATAGCGATAATAATAATAGTGATAAGGATAATAATAATAGTTATAAGGATAAAGGCAAGAGTAATAGGGTTAGTAATAATAGAATAAGGATAATAATATCAGTTATAGCGATAGAAATAATAGTAAAATGGGTAATAATAACGGTTATAGCAATACTAATAATAGTAATATGAATAATAATAACAGTTATACCGATAATAATAAGAATAATAATAAGGATAATGATAATAGTTATAAGGATAAAGACAAGAGTAATAGAGATAGTTATAATAGAATAAGGACAATGATAACAGTTATAGCGATAATAATAATAGAAATAAGCATAATAATAACAGTTATAGCGATAATAATAATAATAACAAGCATAATAATAATATTTATAAGGATAAAGACTAGAGTAATAGGGATAGTAATAAAGAATAAGGATAATAATAACAGTTATAGCGAAAATAATAATAGTAACAAGAATAAAAATAACAGTAATAATGATAATGATAACATTTATAGCGATAATAATAATAGTGATAAGGATAATAATAATAGTTATAAGGATAAAGGCAAGAGTAATAGGGTTAGTAATAATAGAATAAGGATAATAATATCAGTTATAGCGATAGAAATAATAGTAATATGGGTAATAATAACGGTTATAGCAATACTAATAATAGTAATAAGAATAATAATAACAGTTTTACCGATAATAATAAGAATAATAATAAGGATAATGATAATAGTTATAAGGATAAAGACAAGAGTAATAGAGATAGTTATAATAGAATAAGGATAATGATAACAGTTATAGCGATAATAATAATAGAAATAAGGATAATAATAACAGTTATAGCGATAATAATAATAATAACAAGGATAATAATAATAGTTACAAGGATAAAGACAAGAGTAAAACGGATAGTAACAATAGAATAAGGATAATAATAACAGTTATAGCGATAAGAATAATAGTAATAAGGATAATAATAATAATAGTTATGAGGATAAAGGCACGAGTAATACGGATAGTAACAATAGAATAAGCATAATTGTAACAGTTATAGCGATAATAATAATAATAATAATCTGGTTAATAATAATAGTTATAAGGATAAAGACAAGAGTAAAACGGGTAGTAATAATAGAATAAGGATAATAATAACAGTTATAGCGATAATAATAAAAGTAACAAGAATAAAAATAACAGTAATAATGATAATGATAACATTTATAGCGATACTAATAATAGTAAGATGTATACGTATAATAGTTATAAGGATAAAGAGAAGAGTAATACGAATAGTAATAATGGAATAAGGATAATGATAACAGTTTTAGCGATAATAATAATAGTAATAAGGATAATAATATCAGTTATAGCCATAATAATAATAATAACAAGGATAATAACAATAGTTATAAGGAAAGAGACAAGAGTAATAGGTTTAGTAATAATAGAATACGGATAATAATAACAGTTATAGCGATAATAATAATAATAACAAGCATAATAATAATATTTATAAGGATAAAGACTAGAGTAATAGGGATAGTAATAATAGAATAAGGATAATAATAACAGTTATAGCGAAAATAATAATAGAAACAAGAATAAAAATAACAGTAATAATGATAATGATAACATTTATAGCGATAATAATAATAGTGATAAGGATAATAATAATAGTTATAAGGATAAAGGCAAGAGTAATAGGGTTAGTAATAATAGAATAAGGATAATAATATCAATTATAGCGATAGAAATAATAGTAATATGGGTAATAATAACGGTTATAGCAATACTAATAATAGTAATAAGAATAAGAATAACAGTTATACCGATAATAATAAGAATAATAATAAGGATAATGATAATAGTTATAAGGATAAAGACAAGAGTAATAGAGATAGTTATAATAGAATAAGGATAATGATAACAGTTATAGCGATAATAATAATAGAAATAAGGATAATAATAACAGTTATAGCGATAATAATAATAATAACAAGGATAATAATAACAGTTATAGCGATAATAATAATAATAACAAGCATAATAATAATATTTATAAGGATAAATACTAGAGTAATAGGGATAGTAATAATAGAATAAGGATAATAATAACAGTTATACCGAAAATAATAATAGTAACAAGAATAAAAATAACAGTAATAATGATAATGATAACATTTATAGCGACAATAATAATAGATATAAGGATAATAATAACAGTTATAGCGATAATAATAATAATAACAAGGATAATAACAATAGTTATAAGGATAAAGACAAGAGTAATAGGGGTATTAATAATAGAATAGGGATAATAATAACAGTTATAGCGATAATAATAATAGTGATAAGGATAATAATAATAGTTATAAGGATAAAGACAAGAGTAATAGAGACATTAATAATAGAATAAGGATAATGATAACAGTTATAGCGATAATAATAATAGAAATAAGGATAATAATAACAGTTATAGCGATAATAATAATAATAACAAGGATAATAACAATAGTTATAAGGATAAAGACAAGAGTAATAGGGGTATTAATAATAGAATAGGGATAATAATAACAGTTATAGCGATAATAATATTAGTTATAAGGATAATAATAATAGTTACAAGGATAAAGACAAGAGTAAAACGGATAGTAACAATAGAAGAAGGATAATAATAACAGTTATAGCGATAATAATAATAATAACAAGGATAATAATATTAGTTATAAGGATAAAGACTAGAGTAATAGGGATAGTAATAATAGAATAAGGATAATAATAACAGTTATAGCGATAATAATAAAAGTAACAAGAATAAAAATAGCAGTAATAATGATAATGATAACATTTATAGCGATACTAATAATAGTAAGTTGTATACGTATAATAGTTATAAGAATAAAGAGAAGAGTAATATGAATAGTAGTAATGGAATAAGGATAATGATAACAGTTTTAGCGATAATAATAGTAGTAATAAGTATAATAATATCAGTTATAGCGATAATAATAATAATAACAAGGATAATAACAATAGTTATAAGGATAAAGACAAGAGCAATAGGGGTAGTAACAATAGAAGAAGGATAATAATAACAGTTATAGCGATAATAATAATAATAACAAGCATAATAATAATATTTATAAGGATAAAGACTAGAGTAATAGGGATAGTAATAATAGAATAAGGATAATAATAACAGTTATAGCGAAAATAATAATAGTAACGAGAATAAAAATAACAGTAATAATGATAATGATAACATTTATAGCGATAATAATAATAGTGATAAGGATAATAATAATAGTTATAAGGATAAAGGCAAGAGTAATAGAGACAGTAATAATAGAATAAGGATAATGATAACAGTTATAGCGATAATAATAAAAGAAATAAGGATAATAATAACAGTTATAGCGATAATAATAACAATAACAAGGATAATAATAATAGTTATAAGGATAAAGACAAGAGTAAAAGGGACAGTAATAATAGAATAAGGATAATAATAACAGTTATAGCGATAATAATCATAGTAATAAGGATAATAATAACAGTTATAGCGATAATAATAATAGTAATAAGGATAATAATAATAGTTATAAGGATAAAGACAAGAGTAATAGATATAGTAATAATAGAATAAGGATAATGATAACAGTTATAGCGATAATAATAATAGAAATAAGGATAATAATAACAGTTATAGCGATAATAATAATAATGACACACATAATAATAATAGTGATAAGGATAAAGACAAGAGTAATAGGGATAGTAATCATAGAATAAGGATAATAATAACAGTTATAGCGATAATAATAATAGTGGTAAGGATATTAATAATCGTTAAAGGATGAAGACAAGAGTAATAGGGATAGTAATAATAGAATAAGGATAATAATAATAGTTATAAGGATAAACATTAGAGTTATAGAGGTAGTAATAATAGAATAAGGATGATGATAACAGTTATAGCGATAATAATAATAGTAATAAGGATAATAATAATAGTTATATCGATAATAATAATAGTAACAAGAATAAAAATAACAGTAATAATGATAATGATAACATTTATAGCGATAATAATAATAGTTATAAGGATAATAATAATAGTTACAAGGATAAAGACAAGAGTAAAACGGATAGTAACAATAGAATAAGGATAATAATAACAGTTATAGCGATAAGAATAATAGTAATAAGGATAATAATAATAATAGTTATAAGGATAAAGACAAGAGTAAAACGGGTAGTAATAATAGAATAAGGATAATAATAACAGTTATAGCGATAATAATAATAATAACAAGCATAATAATAATATTTATAAGGATAAAGACTAGAGTAATAGGGATAGTAATAATAGAATAAGGATAATAATAACAGTTATAGCGAAAATAATAATAGAAACGAGAATAAAAATAACAGTAATAATGATAATGATAACATTTATAGCGATAATAATAATAATAACAAGGATAATAACAATAGTTATAAGGATAAAGACAAGAGTAATAGAGATAGTTATAATAGAATAAGGATAATGATAACAGTTATAGCGATAATAATAATAGAAATAAGGATAATAATAACAGTTATAGCGATAATAATAATAATAACAAGCATAATAATAATATTTATAAGGATAAAGACTAGAGTAATAGTGATAGTAATAATAGAATAAGGATAATAATAACAGTTATAGCGAAAATAATAATAGTAACAAGAATAAAAATAACAGTAATAATGATAATGATAACATTTATAGCTATAATAATAATAGTGATAAGGATAATAATAATAGTTATAAGGATAAAGGCAAGAGTAATAGGGTTAGTAATAATAGAATAAGGATAATAATATCAGTTATAGCGATAGAAATAATAGTAATATGGGTAATAATAACGGTTATAGCAATACTAATAATAGTAATAAGAATAATAATAACAGTTATACCGATAATAACAAGAATAATAATAAGGATAATGATAATAGTTATAAGGATAAAGACAAGAGTAATAGAGATAGTTATAATAGAATAAGGATAATGATAACAGTTATAGCGATAATAATAATAGAAATAAGGATAATAATAACAGTTATAGCGATAATAATAATAATAACAAGGATAATAGTATTAGTTATAAGGATAAAGACAAGAGTAATAGGGGTAGTAATAATAGAATAAGGATAATAATAACAGTTATAGCGATAATAATAATAGTTATAAGGATAATAATAATAGTTACAAGGATAAAGACAAGAGTAAAACGGATAGTAACAATAGAATAAGGATAATAATAACAGTTATAGCGATAAGAATAATAGTAATAAGGATAATAATAATAATAGTTATGAGGATAAAGGCACGAGTAATACGGATAGTAACAATAGAATAAGCATAATTATAACAGTTATAGCGATAATAATAATAGTAATAATCTGGTTAATAATAATAGTTATAAGGATAAAGACAAGAGTAAAACGGGTAGTAATAATAGAATAAGGATAATAATAACAGTTATAGCGATAATAATAATAGTAATAAGGATAATAATAAGAGTTACAAGGATAAAGACAAGAGTAAAACGGATAGTAACAATAGAAGAAGGATAATTATAACAGTTATACCGATAATAATAATAATAACAAGCATAATAATAATATTTATAAGGATAAAGACTAGAGTAATAGGGATAGTAATAATAGAATAAGGATAATAATAACAGTTATAGCGATAATAATAAAAGTAACAAGAATAAAAATAACAGTAATAATGATAATGATAACATTTATAGCGATACTAATAATAGTAAGATGTATACGTATAATAGTTATAAGGATAAAGAGAAGAGTAATACGAATAGTAATAATGGAATAAGGATAATGATAACAGTTTTAGCGATAATAATAATAGTAATAAGGATAATAATATCAGTTATAGCCATAATAATAATAATAACAAGGATAATAACAATAGTTATAAGGAAAGAGACAAGAGTAATAGGGGTAGTAATAATAGAATAAGGATAATAATAACAGTTATAGCGATAATAATAATAGTTATAAGGATAATAATAATAGTTACAAGGATAAAGACAAGAGTAAAACGGATAGTAACAATAGAATAATTATAATAATAACAGTTATAGCGATAAGAATAATAGTAATAAGGATAATAATAATAATAGTTATGAGGATAAAGGCACGAGTAATACGGTTAGTAACAATAGAATAAGCATAATTATAACAGTTATAGCGATAATAATAATAATAATAATCTGGTTAATAATAATAGTTATAAGGATAAAGACAAGAGTAAAACGGGTAGTAATAATACAATAAGGATAACAATAACAGTTATAGCGATAATAATAATAGTAATAAGGATAATAATAATAGTTACAAGGATAAAGAAAAGAGTAAAACGGATAGTAACAATAGAAGAAGGATAATAATAACAGTTAGAGCGATAATAATAATAATAACAAGCATAATAATAATATTTATAAGGATAAAGACTAGAGTAATAGGGATAGTAATAATAGAATAAGGATAATAATAACAGTTATAGCGAAAATAATAATAGTAACAAGGATAAAAATAACAGTAATAATGATAATGATAACATTTATAGCGATAATAATAATAGTGATAAGGATAATAATAATAATAGTTATGAGGATAAAGGCACGAGTAATACGGATAGTAACAATAGAATAAGCATAATTATAACAGTTATAGCGATAATAATAATAATAATAATCTGGTTAATAATAATAGTTATAAGGATAAAGACAAGACTAAAACGGGTAGTAATAATAGAATAAGGATAATAATAACAGTTATAGCGATAATAATAATAGTTATAAGGATAATAATAATAGTTACAAGGATAAAGACAAGAGTAAAACGGATAGTAACAATAGAATAAGGATAATAATAACAGTTATAGC
Organism: Megachile ligniseca; assembly: GCA_945859555.1. Classification (NCBI taxonomy): domain Eukaryota; kingdom Metazoa; phylum Arthropoda; class Insecta; order Hymenoptera; family Megachilidae; genus Megachile; species Megachile ligniseca. The sequence goes on from CAMAOC010000383.1 coordinate 34,836, forward strand.
GATAAGAATAATAGTAATAAGGATAATAATAATAATAGTTATGAGGATAAAGGCACGAGTAATACGGATAGTAACAATAGAATAAGCATAATTATAACAGTTATAGCGATAATAATAATAGTAATAATCTGGTTAATAATAATAGTTATAAGGATAAAGACAAGAGTAAAACGGGTAGTAATAATAGAATAAGGATAATAATAACAGTTATAGCGATAATAATAATAGTAATAAGGATAATAATAAGAGTTACAAGGATAAAGACAAGAGTAAAACGGATAGTAACAATAGAAGAAGGATAATTATAACAGTTATACCGATAATAATAATAATAACAAGCATAATAATAATATTTATAAGGATAAAGACTAGAGTAATAGGGATAGTAATAATAGAATAAGGATAATAATAACAGTTATAGCGATAATAATAAAAGTAACAAGAATAAAAATAACAGTAATAATGATAATGATAACATTTATAGCGATACTAATAATAGTAAGATGTATACGTATAATAGTTATAAGGATAAAGAGAAGAGTAATACGAATAGTAATAATGGAATAAGGATAATGATAACAGTTTTAGCGATAATAATAATAGTAATAAGGATAATAATATCAGTTATAGCCATAATAATAATAATAACAAGGATAATAACAATAGTTATAAGGAAAGAGACAAGAGTAATAGGGGTAGTAATAATAGAATAAGGATAATAATAACAGTTATAGCGATAATAATAATAGTTATAAGGATAATAATAATAGTTACAAGGATAAAGACAAGAGTAAAACGGATAGTAACAATAGAATAATTATAATAATAACAGTTATAGCGATAAGAATAATAGTAATAAGGATAATAATAATAATAGTTATGAGGATAAAGGCACGAGTAATACGGTTAGTAACAATAGAATAAGCATAATTATAACAGTTATAGCGATAATAATAATAATAATAATCTGGTTAATAATAATAGTTATAAGGATAAAGACAAGAGTAAAACGGGTAGTAATAATACAATAAGGATAACAATAACAGTTATAGCGATAATAATAATAGTAATAAGGATAATAATAATAGTTACAAGGATAAAGAAAAGAGTAAAACGGATAGTAACAATAGAAGAAGGATAATAATAACAGTTAGAGCGATAATAATAATAATAACAAGCATAATAATAATATTTATAAGGATAAAGACTAGAGTAATAGGGATAGTAATAATAGAATAAGGATAATAATAACAGTTATAGCGAAAATAATAATAGTAACAAGGATAAAAATAACAGTAATAATGATAATGATAACATTTATAGCGATAATAATAATAGTGATAAGGATAATAATAATAATAGTTATGAGGATAAAGGCACGAGTAATACGGATAGTAACAATAGAATAAGCATAATTATAACAGTTATAGCGATAATAATAATAATAATAATCTGGTTAATAATAATAGTTATAAGGATAAAGACAAGACTAAAACGGGTAGTAATAATAGAATAAGGATAATAATAACAGTTATAGCGATAATAATAATAGTAATAAGGATAATAATAATAGTTACAAGGATAACGACAAGAGTAAAACGGATAGTAACAATAGAAGAAGGATAATAATAACAGTTATAGCGATAATAATAATAATAACAAGCGTAATAATAATATTTATAAGGATAAAGACTAGAGTAATAGGGATAGTAATAATAGAATAAGGATAATAATAACAGTTATAGCGAAAATAATAATAGTAACAAGAATAAAAATAACAGTAATAATGATAATGATAACATTTATAGCGATAATAATAATAGTGATAAGGATAATAATAATAGTTATAAGGATAAAGGCAAGAGTAATAGGGTTAGTAATAATAGAATAAGGATAATAATATCAGTTATAGCGATAGAAATAATAGTAATATGGGTAATAATAACGGTTATAGCAATACTAATAATAGTAATATGAATAATAATAACAGTTATACCGATAATAATAAGAATAATAATAAGGATAATGATAATAGTTATAAGGATAAAGACAAGAGTAATAGAGATAGTTGTAATAGAATAAGGACAATGATAACAGTTATAGCGATAATAATAATAGAAATAAGCATAATAATAACAGTTATAGCGATAATAATAATAATAACAAGCATAATAATAATATTTATAAGGATAAAGACTAGAGTAATAGGGATAGTAATAAAGAATAAGGATAATAATAACAGTTATAGCGAAAATAATAATAGTAACAAGAATAAAAATAACAGTAATAATGATAATGATAACATTTATAGCGATAATAATAATAGTGATAAGGATAATAATAATAGTTATAAGGATAAAGGCAAGAGTAATAGGGTTAGTAATAATAGAATAAGGATAATAATATCAGTTATAGCGATAGAAATAATAGTAATATGGGTAATAATAACGGTTATAGCAATACTAATAATAGTAATAAGAATAATAATAACAGTTTTACCGATAATAATAAGAATAATAATAAGGATAATGATAATAGTTATAAGGATAAAGACAAGAGTAATAGAGATAGTTATAATAGAATAAGGATAATGATAACAGTTATAGCGATAATAATAATAGAAATAAGGATAATAATAACAGTTATAGCGATAATAATAATAATAACAAGGATAATAATAATAGTTACAAGGATAAAGACAAGAGTAAAACGGATAGTAACAATAGAATAAGGATAATAATAACAGTTATAGCGATAAGAATAATAGTAATAAGGATAATAATAATAATAGTTATGAGGATAAAGGCACGAGTAATACGGATAGTAACAATAGAATAAGCATAATTGTAACAGTTATAGCGATAATAATAATAATAATAATCTGGTTAATAATAATAGTTATAAGGATAAAGACAAGAGTAAAACGGGTAGTAATAATAGAATAAGGATAATAATAACAGTTATAGCGATAATAATAAAAGTAACAAGAATAAAAATAACAGTAATAATGATAATGATAACATTTATAGCGATACTAATAATAGTAAGATGTATACGTATAATAGTTATAAGGATAAAGAGAAGAGTAATACGAATAGTAATAATGGAATAAGGATAATGATAACAGTTTTAGCGATAATAATAATAGTAATAAGGATAATAATATCAGTTATAGCCATAATAATAATAATAACAAGGATAATAACAATAGTTATAAGGAAAGACACAAGAGTAATAGGTTTAGTAATAATAGAATACGGATAATAATAACAGTTATAGCGATAATAATAATAATAACAAGCATAATAATAATATTTATAAGGATAAAGACTAGAGTAATAGGGATAGTAATAATAGAATAAGGATAATAATAACAGTTATAGCGAAAATAATAATAGAAACAAGAATAAAAATAACAGTAATAATGATAATGATAACATTTATAGCGATAATAATAATAGTGATAAGGATAATAATAATAGTTATAAGGATAAAGGCAAGAGTAATAGGGTTAGTAATAATAGAATAAGGATAATAATATCAATTATAGCGATAGAAATAATAGTAATATGGGTAATAATAACGGTTATAGCAATACTAATAATAGTAATAAGAATAATAATAACAGTTATACCGATAATAATAAGAATAATAATAAGGATAATGATAATAGTTATAAGGATAAAGACAAGAGTAATAGAGATAGTTATAATAGAATAAGGATAATGATAACAGTTATAGCGATAATAATAATAGAAATAAGGATAATAATAACAGTTATAGCGATAATAATAATAATAACAAGGATAATAATAACAGTTATAGCGATAATAATAATAATAACAAGCATAATAATAATATTTATAAGGATAAATACTAGAGTAATAGGGATAGTAATAATAGAATAAGGATAATAATAACAGTTATACCGAAAATAATAATAGTAACAAGAATAAAAATAACAGTAATAATGATAATGATAACATTTATAGCGACAATAATAATAGATATAAGGATAATAATAACAGTTATAGCGATAATAATAATAATAACAAGGATAATAACAATAGTTATAAGGATAAAGACAAGAGTAATAGGGGTATTAATAATAGAATAGGGATAATAATAACAGTTATAGCGATAATAATAATAGTGATAAGGATAATAATAATAGTTATAAGGATAAAGACAAGAGTAATAGAGACAGTAATAATAGAATAAGGATAATGATAACAGTTATAGCGATAATAATAATAGAAATAAGGATAATAATAACAGTTATAGCGATAATAATAATAATAACAAGGATAATAACAATAGTTATAAGGATAAAGACAAGAGTAATAGGGGTATTAATAATAGAATAGGGATAATAATAACAGTTATAGCGATAATAATATTAGTTATAAGGATAATAATAATAGTTACAAGGATAAAGACAAGAGTAAAACGGATAGTAACAATAGAAGAAGGATAATAATAACAGTTATAGCGATAATAATAATAATAACAAGGATAATAATATTAGTTATAAGGATAAAGACTAGAGTAATAGGGATAGTAATAATAGAATAAGGATAATAATAACAGTTATAGCGATAATAATAAAAGTAACAAGAATAAAAATAACAGTAATAATGATAATGATAACATTTATAGCGATACTAATAATAGTAAGTTGTATACGTATAATAGTTATAAGGATAAAGAGAAGAGTAATATGAATAGTAGTAATGGAATAAGGATAATGATAACAGTTTTAGCGATAATAATAATAGTAATAAGTATAATAATATCAGTTATAGCGATAATAATAATAATAACAAGGATAATAACAATAGTTATAAGGATAAAGACAAGAGTAATAGGGGTAGTAATAATAGAATAAGGATAATAATAACAGTTATAGCGATAATAATAACAGTTATAAGGATAATAATAATAGTTACAAGGATAAAGACAAGAGTAAAACGGATAGTAACAATAGAATAAGGATAATAATAACAGTTATAGCGACAAGAATAATAGTAATAAGGATAATAATAATAATAGTTATGAGGATAAAGGCACGAGTAATACGGATAGTATCAATAGAATAAGCATAATTATAACAGTTATAGCGATAATAATAATAATAATAATCTGGTTAATAATAATAGTTATAAGGATAAAGACAAGAGTAAAACGGGTAGTAATAATACAATAAGGATAATAATAACAGTTATAGCGATAATAATAATAGTAATAAGGATAATAATAACAGTTATAGCGATAATAATAATAATAACAAGTATAATAATAATATTTATAAGGATAAAGACTAGAGTAATAGGGATAGTAATAATAGAATAAGGATAATAATAACAGTTATAGCGAAAATAATAATAGTAACAAGAATAAAAATAACAGTAATAATGATAATGATAACATTTATAGCGATAATAATAATAGTGATAAGGATAATAATAATAGTTATAAGGATAAAGGCAAGAGTAATAGGGTTAGTAATAATAGAATAAGGATAATAATATCAGTTATAGCGATAGAAATAATAGTAATATGGGTAATAATAACGGTTATAGCAATACTAATAATAGTAATATGAATAATAATAACAGTTATACCGATAATAATAAGAATAATAATAAGGATAATGATAATAGTTATAAGGATAAAGACAAGAGTAATAGAGATAGTTATAATAGAATAAGGACAATGATAACAGTTATAGCGATAATAATAATAGAAATAAGCATAATAATAACAGTTATAGCGATAATAATAATAATAACAAGCATAATAATAATATTTATAAGGATAAAGACTAGAGTAATAGGGATAGTAATAAAGAATAAGGATAATAATAACAGTTATAGCGAAAATAATAATAGTAACAAGAATAAAAATAACAGTAATAATGATAATGATAACATTTATAGCGATAATAATAATAGTGATAAGGATAATAATAATAGTTATAAGGATAAAGGCAAGAGTAATAGGGTTAGTAATAATAGAATAAGGATAATAATAACAGTTATAGCGATAATAATAAAAGTAACAAGAATAAAAATAACAGTAATAATGATAATGATAACATTTATAGCGATACTAATAATAGTAAGATGTATACGTATAATAGTTATAAGGATAAAGAGAAGAGTAATACGAATAGTAATAATGGAATAAGGATAATGATAACAGTTTTAGCGATAATAATAATAGTAATAAGGATAATAATATCAGTTATAGCGATAATAATAATAATAACAAGGATAACAACAATAGTTATAAGGATAAAGACAAGAGTAATAGGGGTAGTAATAATAGAATAAGGATAATAATAACAGTTATAGCGATAATAATAATAGTTATAAGGATAATAATAATAGTTACAAGGATAAAGACAAGAGTAAAACGGATAGTAACAATAGAATAAGGATAATAATAACAGTTATAGCGATAAGAATAATAGTAATAAGGATAATAATAATAATAGTTATGAGGATAAAGGCACGAGTAATACGGATAGTAACAATAGAATAAGCATAATTATAACAGTTATAGCGATAATAATAATAATAATAATCTGGTTAATAATAATAGTTATAAGGATAAAGACAAGAGTAAAACGGGTAGTAATAATAGAATAAGGATAATAATAACAGTTATAGCGATAATAATAATAGTAATAAGGATAATAATAAGAGTTACAAGGATAAAGACAAGAGTAAAACGGATAGTAACAATAGAAGAAAGATAATAATAACAGTTATACCGATAATAATAATAATAACAAGCATAATAATAATATTTATAAGGATAAAGACTAGAGTAATAGGGATAGTAATAATAGAATAAGGATAATAATAACAGTTATAGCGATAATAATAAAAGTAATAAGAATAAAAATAACAGTAATAATGATAATGACAACATTTATAGCGATACTAATAATAGTAAGATGTATACGTATAATAGTTATGAGGATAAAGAGAAGAGTAATACGAATAGTAATAATGGAATAAGGATAATGATAACAGTTTTAGCGATAACAATAATAGTAATAAGGATAATAATATCAGTTATAGCGATAATAATAATAATAACAAGGATAATAACAATAGTTTAAGGATAAAGACAAGAGTAATAGGGGTATTAATAATAGAATAAGGATAATAATAACAGTTATAGCGATAATAATAATAGTTATAAGGATAATAATAATAGTTACAAGGATAAAGACAAGAGTAAAACGGATAGTAACAATAGAATAAGGATAATAATAACAATTATAGCGATAATAATAATAATAATAAGGATAATAATAATAGTTACAAGGATAAAGACAAGAGTAAAACGGATAGTAACAATAGAAGAAGGATAATAATAACAGTTATAGCGATAATAATAATAATAACAAGCATAATAATAATATTTATAAGGATAAAGACTAGAGTAATAGGGATAGTAATAATAGAATCAGGATAATAATAACAGTTATAGCGATAATAATAATAGTAACAAGAATAAAAATAACAGTAATAATGATAATGATAACATTTATAGCGATAATAATAATAGTGATAAGGATAATAATAATAGTTATAAGGATAAAGGCAAGAGTAATAGGGTTAGTAATAATAGAATAAGGATAATAATAACAGTTATAGCGATAATAATAAAAGTAACAAGAATAAAAATAACAGTAATAATGATAATGATAACATTTATAGCGATACTAATAATAGTAAGATGTATACGTATAATAGTTATAAGGATAAAGAGAAGAGTAATACGAATAGTAATAATGGAATAAGGATAATGATAACAGTTTTAGCGATAATAATAATAGTAATAAGGATAATAATATCAGTTATAGCGATAATAATAATAATAACAAGGATAACAACAATAGTTATAAGGATAAAGACAAGAGTAATAGGGGTAGTAATAATAGAATAAGGATAATAATAACAGTTATAGCGATAATAATAATAGTTATAAGGATAATAATAATAGTTACAAGGATAAAGACAAGAGTAAAACGGATAGTAACAATAGAATAAGGATAATAATAACAGTTATAGCGATAAGAATAATAGTAATAAGGATAATAATAATAATAGTTATGAGGATAAAGGCACGAGTAATACGGATAGTAACAATAGAATAAGCATAATTATAACAGTTATAGCGATAATAATAATAATAATAATCTGGTTAATAATAATAGTTATAAGGATAAAGACAAGAGTAAAACGGGTAGTAATAATAGAATAAGGATAATAATAACAGTTATAGCGATAATAATAATAGTAATAAGGATAATAATAAGAGTTACAAGGATAAAGACAAGAGTAAAACGGATAGTAGCAATAGAAGAAGGATAATAATAACAGTTATACCGATAATAATAATAATAACAAGCATAATAATAATATTTATAAGGATAAAGACTAGAGTAATAGGGATAGTAATAATAGAATAAGGATAATAATAACAGTTATAGCGATAATAATAAAAGTAATAAGAATAAAAATAACAGTAATAATGATAATGATAACATTTATAGCGATACTAATAATAGTAAGATGTATACGTATAATAGTTATAAGGATAAAGAGAAGAGTAATACGAATAGTAATAATGGAATAAGGATAATGATAACAGTTTTAGCGATAACAATAATAGTAATAAGGATAATAATATCAGTTATAGCGATAATAATAATAATAACAAGGATAATAACAATAGTTATAAGGAAAGAGACAAGAGTAATAGGGGTAGTAATAATAGAATAAGGATAATAATAACAGTTATAGCGATAATAATAATAGTTATAAGGATAATAATAATAGTTACAAGGATAAAGACAAGAGTAAAACGGATAGTAACAATAGAATAATTATAATAATAACAGTTATAGCGATAAGAATAATAGTAATAAGGATAATAATAATAATAGTTATGAGGATAAAGGCACGAGTAATACGGATAGTAACAATAGAATAAGCATAATTATAACAGTTATAGCGATAATAATAATAATAATAATCTGGTTAATAATAATAGTTATAAGGATAAAGACTAGAGTAATAGGGATAGTAATAATAGAATAAGGATAATAATAACAGTTATAGCGATAATAATAATAGTAACAAGAATAAAAATAACAGTAATAATGATAATGATAACATTTATAGCGATACTAATAATAGTGATAAGGATAATAATAATAGTTATAAGGATAAAGACAAGAGTAGTAGAGACAGTAATAATAGAATAAGGATAATGATAACAGTTATAGCGATAATAATAATAGAAATAAGGATAATAATAACAGTTATAGCGATAATAATAATAATAACAAGGATAATAACAATAGTTTAAGGATAAAGACAAGAGTAATAGGGGTATTAATAATAGAATAAGGATAATAATAACAGTTATAGCGATAATAATAATAGTTATAAGGATAATAATAATAGTTACAAGGATAAAGACAAGAGTAAAACGGATAGTAACAATAGAATAAGGATAATAATAACAATTATAGCGATAATAATAATAGTAATAAGGATAATAATAATAGTTACAAGGATAAAGACAAGAGTAAAACGGATAGTAAAAATAGAAGAAGGATAATAATAACAGTTATAGCGATAATAATAATAATAACAAGCATAATAATAATATTTATAAGGATAAAGACTAGAGTAATAGGGATAGTAATAATAGAATCAGGATAATAATAACAGTTATAGCGATAATAATAATAGTAACAAGAATAAAAATAACAGTAATAATGATAATGATAACATTTATAGCGATAATAATAATAGTGATAAGGATAATAATAATAGTTATAAGGATAAAGGCAAGAGTAATAGGGTTAGTAATAATAGAATAAGGATAATAATAACAGTTATAGCGATAATAATAAAAGTAACAAGAATAAAAATAACAGTAATAATGATAATGATAACATTTATAGCGATACTAATAATAGTAAGATGTATACGTATAATAGTTATAAGGATAAAGAGAAGAGTAATACGAATAGTAATAATGGAATAAGGATAATGATAACAGTTTTAGCGATAATAATAATAGTAATAAGGATAATAATATCAGTTATAGGGATAATAATAATAATAACAAGGATAACAACAATAGTTATAAGGATAAAGACAAGAGTAATAGGGGTAGTAATAATAGAATAAGGATAATAATAACAGTTATAGCGATAATAATAATAGTTATAAGGATAATAATAATAGTTACAAGGATAAAGACAAGAGTAAAAACGGATAGTAACAATAGAATAAGGATAATAATAACAGTTATAGCGATAAGAATAATAGTAATAAGGATAATAATAATAATAGTTATGAGGATAAAGGCACGAGTAATACGGATAGTAACAATAGAATAAGCATAATTATAACAGTTATAGCGATAATAATAATAATAATAATCTGGTTAATAATAATAGTTATAAGGATAAAGACAAGAGTAAAACGGGTAGTAATAATAGAATAAGGATAATAATAACAGTTATAGCGATAATAATAATAGTAATAAGGATAATAATAAGAGTTACAAGGATAAAGACAAGAGTAAAACGGATAGTAACAATAGAAGAAAGATAATAATAACAGTTATACCGATAATAATAATAATAACAAGCATAATAATAATATTTATAAGGATAAAGACTAGAGTAATAGGGATAGTAATAATAGAATAAGGATAATAATAACAGTTATAGCGATAATAATAAAAGTAATAAGAATAAAAATAACAGTAATAATGATAATGATAACATTTATAGCGATACTAATAATAGTAAGATGTATACGTATAATAGTTATAAGGATAAAGAGAAGAGTAATACGAATAGTAATAATGGAATAAGGATAATGATAACAGTTTTAGCGATAACAATAATAGTAATAAGGATAATAATATCAGTTATAGCGATAATAATAATAATAACAAGGATAATAACAATAGTTATAAGGAAAGAGACAAGAGTAATAGGGGTAGTAATAATAGAATAAGGATAATAATAACAGTTATAGCGATAATAATAATAGTTATAAGGATAATAATAATAGTTACAAGGATAAAGACAAGAGTAAAAACGGATAGTAACAATAGAATAAGGATAATAATAACAGTTATAGCGATAAGAATAATAGTAATAAGGATAATAATAATAATAGTTATGAGGATAAAGGCACGAGTAATACGGATAGTAACAATAGAATAAGCATAATTATAACAGTTATAGCGATAATAATAATAATAATAATCTGGTTAATAATAATAGTTATAAGGATAAAGACAAGAGTAAAACGGGTAGTAATAATAGAATAAGGATAATAATAACAGTTATAGCGATAATAATAATAGTAATAAGGATAATAATAAGAGTTACAAGGATAAAGACAAGAGTAAAACGGATAGTAGCAATAGAAGAAGGATAATAATAACAGTTATACCGATAATAATAATAATAACAAGCATAATAATAATATTTATAAGGATAAAGACTAGAGTAATAGGGATAGTAATAATAGAATAAGGATAATAATAACAGTTATAGCGATAATAATAATAGTAATAAGGATAATAATAAGAGTTACAAGGATAAAGACAAGAGTAAAACGGATAGTAACAATAGAAGAAAGATAATAATAACAGTTATACCGATAATAATAATAATAACAAGCATAATAATAATATTTATAAGGATAAAGACTAGAGTAATAGGGATAGTAATAATAGAATAAGGATAATAATAACAGTTATAGCGATAATAATAAAAGTAATAAGAATAAAAATAACAGTAATAATGATAATGATAACATTTATAGCGATACTAATAATAGTAAGATGTATACGTATAATAGTTATAAGGATAAAGAGAAGAGTAATACGAATAGTAATAATGGAATAAGGATAATGATAACAGTTTTAGCGATAACAATAATAGTAATAAGGATAATAATATCAGTTATAGCGATAATAATAATAATAACAAGGATAATAACAATAGTTATAAGGAAAGAGACAAGAGTAATAGGGGTAGTAATAATAGAATAAGGATAATAATAACAGTTATAGCGATAATAATAATAGTTATAAGGATAATAATAATAGTTACAAGGATAAAGACAAGAGTAAAACGGATAGTAACAATAGAATAAGGATAATAATAAACAGTTATAGCGATAAGAATAATAGTAATAAGGATAATAATAATAATAGTTATGAGGATAAAGGCACGAGTAATACGGATAGTAACAATAGAATAAGCATAATTATAACAGTTATAGCGATAATAATAATAATAATAATCTGGTTAATAATAATAGTTATAAGGATAAAGACAAGAGTAAAACGGGTAGTAATAATAGAATAAGGATAATAATAACAGTTATAGCGATAATAATAATAGTAATAAGGATAATAATAAGAGTTACAAGGATAAAGACAAGAGTAAAACGGATAGTAACAATAGAAGAAGGATAATAATAACAGTTATACCGATAATAATAATAATAACAAGCATAATAATAATATTTATAAGGATAAAGACTAGAGTAATAGGGATAGTAATAATAGAATAAGGATAATAATAACAGTTATAGCGATAATAATAAAAGTAATAAGAATAAAAATAACAGTAATAATGATAATGATAACATTTATAGCGATACTAATAATAGTAAAATGTATACGTATAATAGTTATAAGGATAAAGAGAAGAGTAATACGAATAGTAATAATGGAATAAGGATAATGATAACAGTTTTAGCGATAACAATAATAGTAATAAGGATAATAATATCAGTTATAGCGATAATAATAATAATAACAAGGATAATAACAATAGTTATAAGGAAAGAGACAAGAGTAATAGGGGTAGTAATAATAGAATAAGGATAATAATAACAGTTATAGCGATAATAATAATAGTTATAAGGATAATAATAATAGTTACAAGGATAAAGACAAGAGTAAAACGGATAGTAACAATAGAATAATTATAATAATAACAGTTATAGCGATAAGAATAATAGTAATAAGGATAATAATAATAATAGTTATGAGGATAAAGGCACGAGTAATACGGATAGTAACAATAGAATAAGCATAATTATAACAGTTATAGCGATAATAATAATAATAATAATCTGGTTAATAATAATAGTTATAAGGATAAAGACTAGAGTAATAGGGATAGTAATAATAGAATAAGGATAATAATAACAGTTATAGCGATAATAATAATAGTAACAAGAATAAAAATAACAGTAATAATGATAATGATAACATTTATAGCGATACTAATAATAGTGATAAGGATAATAATAATAGTTATAAGGATAAAGACAAGAGTAGTAGAGACAGTAATAATAGAATAAGGATAATGATAACAGTTATAGCGATAATAATAATAGAAATAAGGATAATAATAACAGTTATAGCGATAATAATAATAATAACAAGGATAATAACAATAGTTTAAGGATAAAGACAAGAGTAATAGGGGTATTAATAATAGAATAAGGATAATAATAACAGTTATAGCGATAATAATAATAGTTATAAGGATAATAATAATAGTTACAAGGATAAAGACAAGAGTAAAACGGATAGTAACAATAGAATAAGGATAATAATAACAGTTATAGCGATAATAATAATAGTTATAAGGATAATAATAATAGTTACAAGGATAAAGACAAGAGTAAAACGGATAGTAACAATAGAATAAGGATAATAATAACAGTTATAGCGATAAGAATAATAGTAATAAGGATAATAATAATAATAGTTATGAGGATAAAGGCACGAGTAATACGGATAGTAACAATAGAATAAGCATAATTATAACAGTTATAGCGATAATAATAATAATAATAATCTGGTTAATAATAATAGTTATAAGGATAAAGACAAGAGTAAAACGGGTAGTAATAATAGAATAAGGATAATAATAACAGTTATAGCGATAATAATAATAGTAATAAGGATAATAATAAGAGTTACAAGGATAAAGACAAGAGTAAAACGGATAGTAACAATAGAAGAAAGATAATAATAACAGTTATACCGATAATAATAATAATAACAAGCATAATAGTAATATTTATAAGGATAAAGACTAGAGTAATAGGGATAGTAATAATAGAATAAGGATAATAATAACAGTTATAGCGATAATAATAAAAGTAATAAGAATAAAAATAACAGTAATAATGATAATGATAACATTTATAGCGATACTAATAATAGTAAGATGTATACGTATAATAGTTATAAGGATAAAGAGAAGAGTAATACGAATAGTAATAATGGAATAAGGATAATGATAACAGTTTTAGCGATAACAATAATAGTAATAAGGATAATAATATCAGTTATAGCGATAATAATAATAATAACAAGGATAATAACAATAGTTATAACGAAAGAGACAAGAGTAATAGGGGTAGTAATAATAGAATAAGGATAATAATAACAGTTATAGCGATAATAATAATAGTTATAAGGATAATAATAATAGTTACAAGGATAAAGACAAGAGTAAAACGGATAGTAACAATAGAATAAGGATAATAATAACAATTATAGCGATAATAATACTAGTAATAAGGATAATAATAATAGTTACAAGGATAAAGACAAGAGTAAAACGGATAGTAACAATAGAAGAAGGATAATAATAACAGTTATAGCGATAAGAATAATAGTAATAAGGATAATAATAATAATAGTTATGAGGATAAAGGCACGAGTAATACGGATAGTAACAATAGAATAAGCATAATTATAACAGTTATAGCGATAATAATAATAATAATAATCTGGTTAATAATAATAGTTATAAGGATAAAGACAAGAGTAAAACGGGTAGTAATAATAGAATAAGGATAATAATAACAGTTATAGCGATAATAATAATAGTAATAAGGATAATAATAAGAGTTACAAGGATAAAGACAAGAGTAAAACGGATAGTAACAATAGAAGAAAGATAATAATAACAGTTATACCGATAATAATAATAATAACAAGCATAATAATAATATTTATAAGGATAAAGACTAGAGTAATAGGGATA
Source organism: Megachile ligniseca (assembly GCA_945859555.1). NCBI lineage: Eukaryota > Metazoa > Arthropoda > Insecta > Hymenoptera > Megachilidae > Megachile > Megachile ligniseca. The sequence goes on from CAMAOC010000383.1 coordinate 49,978, forward strand.
GTAATAATAGAATAAGGATAATA